>LPNX010019409.1:52665-162936 GCA_001517045.1 Pseudotsuga menziesii | reverse complement strand
GCCAAAATCAAGCCCTGGAAAAACCCCCACGGGGAAAACCAATTAGAGAGAGAGAGAGATTTTATTATCTTCAGCAAAATATCAGAACAGAAATACAGTGAAAATTTAGCTTATCTCCACCCAAGATTTCATCTCAAAATCTTGAAAAGCGTGCCAGCATTAAATGCAGTCCGTACACCCTCGATTTATGTGTAGCATTAAATGCAATCCGTACACCCTCGAAAACTGTACAGCATTAAATGCAGTCCGTACACCCTCGATTTCTGTGCAGCATTAAATGCAGTCCGTACAGTCCTCGATTTCTGTGCCAGCAATTAATGCAGTTCGTACACCCTCGATTTCTGTGCAGTCTCTCTTCTTGGGAATCGTGCCAATGCCCTAGCTCGACCTCCTTCTCTCTCAACTCAGTCTCTCCTTCTCGGAAAATGAAAAAGTGAAGTGTTTTGCCTCCCTCAACCCTTTTTGTCTAAACCCTAAGTGGGAATCTAATCCAACGGTGGAGAAAGATCCAATCCAATGGCTAAGATTCAATGAGTAAAAATCACATTTATTTAAATCACTTAAATAAATTTACTCACCCACTTAAATTTATCAAAAAGTGACTTTAACTTTATAAAGTCTCATTAAGTAGCTTTTAATGTGAGGGTCACATTTTTCCCTTTTCTAAGTGACTTAGGCAAAAAGTCACTTAGGGAACAAATTCCTAGGTACAAAACTAACATGGAGAAGCACACTAGATCAAGGGTCAAAGTGTCACACACATGCCCAAACCCAATCTAGGGCTTACAGTGTCTTCATTCTCCAAGAGAATGGCTACTCAGAACTAAGTTGAGTCTACCAGTCCCAGACTAGTCTACATCATGGTCCCGAACCAGATGTCTACTCAACACAAGGTTGGGTCTACCCAAGGCAGAGCTAGGTCTATATCATGGTCCCAGACCAGATATCTACCATTCAACAGAATGGTCACTCAACACTGGGTTTAGTCTTCACCGTGGTCTCAGACCAAGCGGTCCCATTCTCCTAAGAGAAGGGCTCTCGATGCTACTCAGAAAAATCAACAGTTTCTTCATGGCCTGCATCAAGTAAACCCACGTTAGTCATTGCCTCATCCAAGCCTAAGGACATGGCACCATGGGTTAGTCCTACAAGATTTTGCTTCATGCTAGGGGGGATCATTGCCTCTCTCCTAGCAAATCACTCCTCATTGACTCCAACACATCATCTAAGGTTTGATCCAAAAGCCATAAATGGTCATTAGCCTTATTGGTGGTCGCCTCGCATCTAGCAAGACTAAGAACCATTGGGTCTTGATCGCATGAGCTTCATCAGTGTTCAACTTCAGATCATTTCAAACGTTCATGAGATGTGCTCATACCGTTTCTTCATGCCAGGCACGTGTTTTCATCATTGTTATTTGACTGGGTGGCTTTCTCTCAGTTATTGAACGCAACTCATTTTCCAATGTGAGGAGCATACTTGTTGAATGGGTTGCAAATGGGCAAGCATCGTAATTACCTCACTCCAATTTAGCATCTATGTACCATGCAGTTGACTCCATTGCTCAATCATGAGCAACTTTACATGCCGAGTTTCCATACATCAATTTCCAAAGCATTAGAGTACAAATATTCAGTGGTTCTAGACACCCTACAAGGGAATAATGTCCCATTAAGTTGCCATTGTTAACTCCCCAAATGTGTTTGCACTACTAGAGGGTTAAGGTCCAACAAAATTCCATTACAGATGGATATCATCCAAATGTTGACATTGATCAGAGCCTATTCCAATTTTCTTTTTTAAGTGGTTCTTGACACCCTACAAGGGAATATTGTCCCATTAAGTTGCCATTGTCAACCCCCCAATTGTGTTTGCACTACTAGAGGATTAAGATCCAACAAAATTCCATTAGGATGGTTCCATTACATATGCATCCAAATATTGACATTGATTAGAGCCTATTCCAATTTTCTTTTTTCCAAGAGCCAAAGATCCAAGGCCTGCATGACCAAGATGTTTATATATTCGTACTCACTGTAAAAATGTGAAACCATTGAGACTGCTTTTGTCTACATGCAAGACAGTCGACCTTTCCCACTTTTTGTTTTTTCATTTTTACTTCTCCAGAAGATAGAATGAAACCAACTCCCTTCATAATCAGCATTCATGTTTTTTTACCTTTTTTGCTTTTTCAAAGGAAGACTTATTTTTGGCATGTCTGTCGAGTCTTTCTGTATGGCAAGTATAAGTTGGATGTCATGGTTGTTTCAAGAATGTAATGGTGGGGTGGTTTCCAAGCTTTGGTGGGTGAAGAAGAATTCTAAGTCAAAAGAAGTGTTGTACAAGTGGATTGTCTCCTAAAGTGACAAATGGCAGTTGGTTAGGATGTTTCTTTTAACGTGAGGTTATAAAAATGTCTTATGCTAAAACCCTACAATTGACTTTTCCAAAAACCTATCTTTCCATACTACTTTGTTAATCCAAAACCATAATTCAAATGGTTATGATTAGGCTCATTCTTACCAAGTTTGACTTTCTAAAACTTAAATCCATAACCTAGTTTTGACCTCTTGGGTATATTTGACATATGTTAATTCTATCTAGCCTAATAAGCCTTAAATAAAGTGTTTTATACCCTAACTCGCCCTCTCATCCTTCATTTGGCAAGCATGCTAACTTTACCGTGTTGATTTTGCCAAGAAAACCTTAGGCTACTTTGCTAGTAAGGTTTTTAACAAAGTTACTTGGGGTTAGAATTTTTTTTACTTTGCTAGCTGTACATTTTACCGTCATCTACTAGCTTCTACCTATTGAAGGTATGCCTGCAGATAATTTTTTTTAATCTTCTTTTTGGTTAAGGTGAGCTGAGCAGCCATACCAATATCCACTACCTCCTTGTTAAGGGTTTGGTGTGAGTTCCATCTACCCTACAGCCTCTACCAGCAAAGGAGTATCCTACAGCATTTTATTTACTGGTTCTACATACCCCAATCTACTGCAACTAAAGGGGCAACTTTGGAAGGGCTTAAAATCTCTATCCACTCTATCCCAATATGTTCCGTGCAACTTTGACTGCAGTTAAAACACAAAGGATGGCCAAAACTGAAATTCATATAGAATAATCTAACACTCTATCACAGCCAATAATATATCAAATGTAAGCACAGTGAAACCACTAGAAAACTCAGATGAAGGAAACAGGACCACAATTTACTTACATACTGCATTATGAGTGAAGCAAATCACAAAAGAATCAACATCAACATAACTAAGAATAGATCCAAGCAAAGACAAGAGTACTTACTTTTGAAGTTCTTCCATCTGCCCACATCACTTCAATATCCCCATCCTTGAGACCTATGATGTTCCCAATCGAGGATAAGTCAGACTCTTCAATATTCATACCCACTTTAGCCTTACACCTTCTTGAAGACCCTTGCCGGAAAATTGGTTCTGTACTTTTGGTCTCATTTACACATTTTGGCTTAACTTCAATTTCTTTATCATCACCAGACTGATCCTCAAAGGCCACACCAGCTTTAGATTTTTGTCTTTTTCTCAAAGATCTCTGTTCTGAAGATATTTCTGTTCTAATACAATTATCAGGTTTTGGCTCAATTTCACATTCTTTATCGAGTTTTGACTCATTTTCAGTTTTGATACAATTCTCAAGTTGTGAGATGTTTTGACACACCTTACTATCAACTGATAATTCAAGAACACCAGACACTACTGACGGCTCTGCAGCAGAGGGCAGTCGAATAACAATGTCCCCAATACAGTAAGTGTAATCTGGGTGCTCAATTAGCTCATAGACACTTACCACTTCTTCTTTGTCAAACTCTCGAGGGTCGTCTGGCTGCAACATAGGTTTCAGCCACCTTACTATTGCAGTGCGCTCTTTTGAATTCACAATTTTCACAACTCCTACACACTTAGATTCCGGATTTTCTCCATCCTCATCTGAGCCCTTCTCCAGCACATATTGTTCAGGCCAGAAATCATGCTCACCAAGATTATCCACATGAAACAAAACCTTGGAATCTACCTTAAGCGAGGTTGTGCCATCTTGCCAAAGTATATCAACCTTAGTCTTTGTGTTCACAACAAGCAGTGCCCGCTCAAGAATGTCTTCTTTTTTATGAACTTTCTTATCACGCCTGACTCTGCGTTTACGATATTTCTTGCGGTGTAAAACCCAGTTGTCAGGCATTGAAGGTTTTGAGCTTGAACCAGCAGGGATACAAGAATCCAAACCGGACACAGTGTCGTTCTCAACTGATTTTGAAATAGTAGGGGCACAATAATCAAAAGCAGGCAAGGTGTGATTCCCTACAAGTACTTCTTTGTTTCTATCTAGTGCATTATCTTGCTTGGTAGGGGCAGTAATGCCTAAACTACTCCTTTCAGATATGGGAAGGAGACACCAGTCACCTAGTTGCCAGTTTGCATATGAAAAACAAGATAAGAGCCTCAACTGTTTTGGGTCCTGCATATCTGCAGGGATGGTTGTTGACTTCGAATTATGGCCAGAATTTGCCTCAACAATCCAGTAAACATATACTGATCCCACCTCCACATTACTTACTGTGCCTTCCATGCGACTCGCCTTCCATGTACCTCGCAACCATCTAGAATTCTTGAAAACCACTGAAGAACTGCCTCGTACTCGTTGACCTGGATAATAAGCATAATCTGTATCTCCCAAAAGGCTCCTAGAAACAGGCATGAGGCGCTCTGGGTCAGCCCTCATTATTTTACACTTTGAACCATCATCAAACAAAACAGTCACATTATCCACAACCTCAACCACCCTGCCCAGCCAAGGTCCATGAAGCACATAATCACCCTCTGCAAAGGCCCTTATTGGCCTTAGTCTTCTGCTCAAGACATTTGGTTTAATTTCTCCAGTAGCCGTCTTCAGATCAACCAAAATTTCAACATTAACTACCGTGCCTGTCTGCCCTTTCGGATCTGAAACAGTTGCAACAATGTCACCATGCAAGAAGCTCCTGTCAACAACCACAATATCTTCAATTTTTTCATTTGTCTCCGAAAGGTCTGACCAAATTACCCGTGCCTGATCCTCTGAAAGAGATTCAGCATCATCCTGATCTTCCTTATCACTGTCTGAGTCTGAATCACCTGAAACTTTAGTCACCAATCCAAACACACCCTCTTCCGAAGCACGTTGGATTACATCTTGTCTGTAAACACTTGCAATAGTTGGTTTTTTAGCACCTCTCCGTGCAGACTTTGTCAAACCACCCGATGAGCTTTCTTTAAATTGCTCTGAAGCTAAGGAGCTCTCCCCCGATTGCCCAGCAGCCAAGGAGCTTTCTCCCAATTGTCCTGCAGACATAGATGTGCAATTCTCAACAGAAACACCTGTTGGCTCTAATTCACAGGTTTCTCTTGAATAACTATCAGACTCACATAAAAGGCTTTCTTTACACATTCCAGTGGTGTTAAATGACTCTTTCAGTGAGAGGACAGTATTCTCAGGTAGAGAGGCTGAGGCACAATCTCTGTCATCATGAATATCTCCCATTGTAGCTTCGAATGAAAAAAACAAATTTGTGATGCAATATGAGTAGAGATATCTTTAGTTGTAAGCTTTGATACTTAGGCAGCTCCAGCTACATTCTGTTTTGGATTTCCAATGCAACAAAATATTTGTCAAAACATTTTATTTATGATGTAAAGAATTGACAGAAAGCACATACTTATACGAGAATTGACCAAAGAACAATATTAATCCTAGGAATAAATTTTGAGACATAAATAGCAGCCATGAAAGAAGGGCAAAGCAGCATTAATCCATGTTAATTCTACAAATAGACTAGAATATGCCAAAGAAATTTAGTGTGCATTGAACCTTCCAGAGTCCCAGACTCTCGTTTGAAACTGTGATTATATGCCATAAGAATTATATCCCATAATTGTTGTTCTGATATTCAAACCTTAAATTGTGGGCATATATTACAACTGAACTTTGAATGCCCAACAAATGTTGATATGTATTCTTTGAATGTTGAAATGAAAAATAAGTAACTACCCCACCCAATTCCTATGTAATATTCCAACCAAAGAAGGAAAGCATTAAGCCACACAAAGCTTGAAAGAAAGGGGGGTGTGTGGGATTGTTAACTTTGTTAAATGAAAGGATGTCTAAACAAAGAAATCAATACCAGCAAGCATTATCAATTTATCACATATGCATGTCAAGAACTAGATATAAAATGCCAATGGCATCTTGTATTAGTTCTCACACTCTTTCAGAAAATAGATGATGCTCCAAACCAAATACAGACAAATATTGAATAGTTCTCGTCATAGGTATAATAAAATTCTAAGGACCATTGCATCAAAAGCTCTGCCAAGCTTGTTAAAGTTTTCAAAGTTTTGAAACCTCTATTTCTATTTTCTTATGTCTATAGTAAAAAACTAGCCTTAAGGATATATCTTTAATTTCAATACCTGAAAATAAAACACACCTCAGAGCTATTGTATTGCTTAAAACAGCAAGAAAAGCTAGAGAAAATGAAGACCAAATAAGGAAATTTTTCAAGAACATTTTTGAAGGATTTCACCTTATAGGTTGCCAAAATACTAAGAGAAGAACAAGGATGCTGTTAGGCAGATTGCACCCTATTATTCTCTCAATTTGAGCAAAGGTTCCTCAAATAGCCTCTAGAATTAGATGAGGTGCTCAAAGTTTACCAGGAATGGCAGAAAGGAGGTCTCCAGTTAAAAGGCCTTAACCTTGTATTTCCACAAAAAATGGGCTCTCAAAAGTCAAACTGATCCCCAGAGACTTAAAATGGGCTCTCAAAAGTCAAACTGAGCACCAGAGGCTCTAAAAGAAATAAGCAGGAGGATGGAGACCATTTAATACCAAACTAATACCAAATAAACAAGATTATAGACAAACAATTAATGCCAAATTAACAAATGTCAAAAACAGACAGACAGCACCTTGCTACTGAAAAATCCATCCTTCTATGGTATAAGCATCTTGAATTAACATTTTTGTCACCCCCTTTCCAAAAGAAAACTATAGCGTGCATATAAAATCTTTGCAGCAATGATCTAGAGAAGCTTGTAAGGAAAAGCACCTAACATATAATGGTTAAATGGCCATTCCTACTGACAGCCTCAGGTCAGTAAAGATGAGGCCAACATTATATTTTCCAACTTATTTAAAGGAAAAGCTATGTAGCTAATCAAATTAAGATCAAGCAATTCTGTTATCATACTAAAATCTATGCATGCAGTTTTTCCCCTTTCTTATAAACTTGAGGATCTAATTAATATTTTAGAGGGGGCTACTTTTAATCATTCTAAAATGTTCCTAATATAAATTACTCGTAGATATAGGTCTGAATGAAATGGTCCTGTGTTGTAAAACATCTGGCATTAATTATTTATTCCATTTATAATCAAAATATTAGTCCTTGGTCAGAAATAGAATATACTAGTAACCTACAACAAGTATTCCTTGATTCATATACTCCTATATCAAACCATATAAATTGATCCAAAAACCACTTCGTTAAAATCTGATTTTCTTTCCAATTTTAGCAGAGCAATCTGAATTCATTTTTCTTCGATTTCGGACAGTTCCTATTAATCAAGTATGTTGAGGTTCAAGTCAACGAAAATTGATGAAAAAGTCCATTGGGTTGTGGTCTAATTGCAACCTGGCAGTGGTCTAGTCTAGTTGTGGTCTAGTTGCAACGACGATGATAGAGGTTCAACACCTGGCAGCCATACCCCTGTGGTAATGCGGTCGACTCAGTCTTTCCGAGTTGTGAAGTTGCGGTAATGTGCCAAACACGGGTTTCACGATAATGGGTAGATGCCGTTAATGGTGGCCCCTGTGCTAATGCAGTATTTGTCGATAAGGCCAGGGCCATGTACTCCGTGAATTTGACAGAACAGATATCCCTCGGTCGCGGCATTGTAGCCAAAGGACATTCGATTGTAAAGCTTACATTGTCAAGGAATTCTATCTCCCATCAGAAAGGGTTCACCGGACAACAAAAAATACAGATTATAATATTCTCTCTCAACTGCAAAATAGGCCTGGTTATTATTGAATCTTTATAAATTCATGACCTTATTCATCCCCATATATTCATCAATGTGAATTTCACTTAAGTCATATAATTGATCTAAAACAGAATCAGTGGTATCGGGGTTTCAGAACAGGGATCTGCAAGATCGACGACAAATATTCGTGGAAAAATAGATAATTCGTAACTAATGCCTGTAACATAAATTATTGAATATAGCAGACATTAAGAGAGGCCAAATTTGAGATATAAAAATTGGCGATAAGCAAATCTAATTTTTTTTAATTTCAAAAACAAAAGAAAAACAGAGGCAAATATCGAAAAATAGAGCATGACATTTTCTAAAATTTAATCAGTATCAGATAAACGAAAATGTGGATATCAGTATCCAAAAAATTTTAAATTTTCATAACCGCCACACAAATCGTTCCCCATGACCAACATAAATATCGAAAAACAAATAAATTAACGACACTGCCAAACTATGAATGATTTTTTTTAAGCATTCTGAGATCGATTTACCCACCCAAGCGAATCGATTGGTTCCGAGATCGAATCCGCCCAGTTGAGAGAGGAGCTCCTGCAAGGCTGCAGAGACAATATGTATTGAAAAACCTTGTCAAGAAAGGAAATATATAGATATATATATAAACCGCAGAGGAGCCGGATCGACCTTCCCCTCCAACGGATAGGTAATTAAACTTAATTCAAAGTCGCCGTATACATACACCTTCTTAACTTCCTGCACCGGCTTTCAGTTTCTTCTGGATTATACTATAATTGTTTTAAAAGTATTATATTTTTTGGTAAATGGATTCCTTTTGTTGGTGTCAATGGAGAAATTTTGGGTGTTACGTAAAGAGGGTGTCAATTAAAGGTATTATGTTTTTGGTAAATGGATTCCTTTTGTTGGTGTCAATGGAGAAATTTTGGGTGTTATGTAAAGAGGGTGTCAGTTAAAGGTATTTGTTTTTCAAAGTACGTATATAATAATCAATTAGGTTAGGTGTATGAGGTATTTTTCTTTACTAGTTAAAGGATTTTTTTGAACAGGGATGTAATTATTAAAGTTTTTATAGGTGTATATACGGTACTTTTCATATTTGAATTTAAGATTTTTTAGGAGGAAATATATGTTTTTAACATATAGATCTTCTTATTTTGGTGTGAGAGAGTGAAACTTTTTGTATTGTTATTTTAAGAGATTGTCGTATCAAGTCTTTGAATAATAAAGCATAGTAAGGTTTAATGTAAAAATTGTTTTATTAAATTTAAAATATATATCTAATATGGTGTTTTGTTATTCATTTTAACTTTAAATCTATCGAAAGAAAGGACTAAGTGAAGAATAACAATAGTGAAGTCAGTGAGCTATAATATATTAAAATAAAAGGGGAAGACAAGGTCAAGCTTGATCGTCCTCATTTTGTATTGGGTTTTCCTATAAGAATAAGGTGATTCTCACCTTACCTTTCCATGCAGCTGTCATTAGCTAGTAAAGTGCTTCTCTTTAGAACGCTGATCAGAGTTTTATTGGCTCTCGATTGATGTGAAAGTACGGACAGTCTTCATCACATGATGAGACAGTTTCCTGATGGGTCTTTCTTTGGTTTTATGTGCCTTTCCTCCTGATGGGGAACTTCGGGTGGGCAGTTATGTATTGAGGCCACGATGTAGTGGATGAATGTATTAATGCCCTTTGATTCAATCCGAATAACAAGGACAGGTTTTTTCTTCTTGAAAAAAAAAAAGGTGATTCTATGTAAAAGGCAATTTGGGATATCTAAAAATAATGATCTATTCTAGTTTGTTGTGTTTGATTAGGGCCATGGCAGTTGGATTGTGTCCACTGGCACTAAGGGTGATTTAACTTGCACAACTATGAGGCTAGAAGATGAGAATTGCGATGGCATTATTGGTGTTTCAATTGAGGGTAGTACATAAAACTCATTTTTTTTTCTAAAAATGATCAAGTTGCATCTAAGATCAAAATGGATGCAAAAGAAAGCAACCTGGGCTATCTTTTAGTATATCTAATAGTTTAGGAATTGCAAACACTACTAGTCCATCCCCGAGTTCAACACCTTCGACACCATCTACTCATACCACATGGTTGGTGCATTACAACATAGTGGAAGCTCCTCTAAGACGCTGATAATGTATGGATCTAACAAATCCAAGGCCCTTGCTTCACCATCCAATCCTTCAATTGATATAGATTGCTTTGTGGAAGACGAGTCCTCATATGATAAGGAGCCATTTATGCCTCGTAACAATACATATGTTAGGGATGCAATAGGTCGACATATGGATGTTATCAAACGGTTTTCATTTTCAAAGTCCATTTGCATTCAAGCTAACACTAATAAATTTGTATGTTGGCACTTTTTTCGTTATGGAAAATTACTAGCTAAAGTGTTGGACGTGAGAAGAAGGCAATGTTGCGAAACATGGACAATCTCAAAGCTAAAAGTTCCCTTCAAGAGCATTTATATTTTATCATTGATGTGCAATGTAATTATAATTCAATGCACTTGGCTACATCCTCTTTTCATAACACAATCAAAGCCTGAGATGTAGACAATCCAAACTATACCTTACGTAACTTTTATGGTCATCTCGAGATTGTAAAGTCTCTTGATTTCCACCTAAGTGATGCACACCTTGTTTGTTGTTATGATGGGGAAAGTGAAGTCCATTAGTGGAATGTTAATTAGTGTGTTTGTACAGCAATTTTAAGGCTAGTATGAGTCAAGTGCAATTTCATCCACGTCTTGGCATGTATCTTGTTGCAGCAACTAAGTATGTTATATCAGTATTTGATGTTGAAACTAGAACTTGCCTGCCATTTTTACAAATCCATACATCAACTCTATATGCTTGGATGCAAAAGGAAATTCCATGGCATCTATTAGTGAGCATTATGTGAGGATATGGAACCTTGGTTCTAGAGGTGACTGTAAGGATTCGACACTCTTAATTATGGCAAAACTAGCCTAAATGTAGGTTGGAGAGGTTCTTTAATCACACATCATTTAGAAGACAATGATTGATTGGCTTTCCAATTGGTCCAACCAATGATATTTAAGGCATACATCATTACAAATTTGTGTTTTGAATCAACAATTACTTCAAAGGAGAAACTAAAAAACATTGAAGATCTATAGGATGGAAATTCATTCTCAATAAGGCAACACAACTCAACCTTTCTTGATATGTTTAGAGTTACATTTATAGGGTTTCTATTATTTTCCCTCTTGAAAATAAGATTGGTGATTAGCGTTATATGCAAGGTTGGCACCTTAGTCATCATCATTTCAACTTTTATTAGTTGTTGGAATCACATAATGCTTGCAAACATTGGTTGGTAACTACATGCTCTTGGGCTTTCAAGCTAAATTTGGGGCAGTTCTTCTCTATTCTTATATCTCTGACAAAACATATCTTTTTGGAAGTGTTTACAAGTGTCTTGGCCATTATGCACATGTTTTGTGTCATTTTGCAATACACAAGTTTATATGGCAATCAAACCACAGTCACATTCTAGCTTGTATAGAACCTTTCTTAAACAAAGGGGGATAATGGGGCATTATCCACTTAAATCGCGAGGAAAAGGTATTGAACCTAAGAAATGACGAAATGGAAAATCTCAATGTTGTGAGGAGTGTTGTTAGCGACTAAGCATTAATATGTAGTTAGATATAATGTATTCAAATAAAAGGGGAAGACATGATCGAACTTAACAATCCCCATTTTGTATTGGGTTTTCCTATAAGAATAAGGCGATTATATGTAGAATATAGGTTTATATATTTAAAAATTATGATCTATTATAGTTTGCTTTGTTCTTCGTATGGTTTACCTTTCTTCAAGTTTTTGCACCCTTGAAAAGTTTTGCACTTCTAAGGATTTTATCCCTCTAAATGCTCTGTATATTTGAGGTTAAAATAGATCTAAGCACGCACACACACACACACACACACACACACACACACACACACACACACACACACACACACACACACACACACACACACACATATATATATATATATATATATATATATATCATTAAAATGATCGACTTAGTATATTGTTTTTTAGATTATTTTCATCAAGTGACACTTATATAACGAGTAAGAAGGAGATGTTGTAACACGGGAAATGCTAACATAATCTAAGTCAAACCCACGATATAATGAAGAAAAAACAACATTGCGAAAATCGTATATAAGGTTGATAAAATACATTAAAACAATACAATACTAATATCAATTAAATAATCACTTCGTGGACTTCACAATAATCGACCATCTTACTTTCCACTATGGATTGATTAACATTTTTCTATAAAACACCATGTTGATTTCTAAAATTTAAAAATAACATGAGTGCAGATCCATCTTAATCTCGTATCTTTCAGTGTTGAGAGGAATCAAATTCCTTGAGTTGCAAACCTTCATTAAATGTTTTACACCTCGAGAGATTTTATCCTTCTCGATGCTTAATAGATCTAGGATTAACATATTTTGTGTTGGTTATATGTTAAAAGCAAACATGACATGAGCATTACAATCACTCACTCATGACAATCTACCTTACATTGGGATGTAGAATGTGTCTCTCTACGCAACCAAAATTGACTATGGAGTCACCAAAGATCACCATGCTAATCTAGCTTTATATAAACAAAGCTCCAACATGAAATTCAATGAAATATGGCCAATTTTTATGGCTCTTTCACAATAGCTTACTATCAATGTGTACAAATCGTTTAAGGGGTTTCTTTATTGCCATTTTTAATAGTGCAAAAGAACAAAGACTAATCGTGGAATAATACTATAGTTATTGGACAATGCTAGTCTTTCCTTAAACATTGACTCTTGGAGCTTGACCCATTGAACATGTCTCTACCCATACATGGTTTGGGTGCAACTGTAAAACCTCCTTGTTTACATGTAGAACATTGCCATTTTGCAAGAGGTTGATCATCGTTGTGGTTTATTTCTTATGGTTAACACTATCAAGGTTGAGAGACTTCTCATCACTACTTCTAAAATATGTGTCCAAGTTGACCTGATTGCAAGGTACATGTTCATATCACGATATACCGTGACAATCATAGATGGCCATAAGTTTTGGATAATTAGCACATTACTTTCATTATTGAATTAGTTTAAAAAATATCCCATTTGAAATATTCATGTCAAATATAAACAACTCCTTTAGGGAAGAATGGTAAAGGTCATAAACCTAGAGGTTAACAACCAATGAAGAGGACACCTCCAAAGGAAATTCCAAGCAATCATGTAGAGTAATCACGGTCTACCTCAATGGCTTCGTTGCCCAACCCTCCCTCTAAGGGTTGTGATGTGACTTGGACACAATGGCTTCATTGCCCAACCCTCCCTCTAAGGGTTGTGATGTGACTATGGACTCAATGGTTGCATTGCCCAACCCTCCCTCTAAGGGTTGTGATGTGACTATGGACTCAATGGCTTCATTGCTCAACCCTCCCTTCAAGGCTTGTGATGTGACTATGGACTCAATGTCTTCATGTACGATGCAATTAGCCTTGGTTGAAAGCCCTTAAGTGGATTGAATAAGTAATATGAATGAGACAATTTAGATTCAGAAAGGAAAACCATGTCTTTATTGAGTTCCAAAGCATTAGGATAACTAGAATTAGTAAGGCCATCACTAGTTGTAAACCTTTATGCTCAATGAATAGATATCAGGAAGTTAAAGGGGAAATGAAAAGCTATTGTTTCCTCAAATTTACAACCATTTACCTCAAAAAGGAAGAAGGTTAAACATTCTACATTTTTAGTCTTTTATAGTTTGTCGTCATCAACATTCGACCAAACAATATTTGTCAAAAATTAATTCAACGCTTTTGAATACTTCTAATATAACCAAATCATTCATTGTTGATATCTAATATTTGCAATTCCAATAATCCAAAATAATTCTTCTGAAATTTTATACTAATTTTTTTTTCCATTTTGAATGATACAAAAAAAAATACTATTAAATATTAAATACTATAATAATATTAAAAAAAAATACAAGTTTTTCTTCACACCAACACAACGTATATCTCAAGTTAACATTAACACATTACCTATCTTTTAAAAAATAAATCTACATTTCCATACTAAGCAAAATGTTTGAACCATTTCACCATAATTGTGGGCCTCCTTATTGCTTTTGAAAAACAATCTATCTTTAATCGTAGATTTTGCGAAAAGAAAAATAATAATTTATGACGAGTGTTCCCAGCTATGAAAGCTCCAAATATTATTTTCCAATTTTTCATGCAAGCCATAGGGGCGTTTAACATTATTTCTTGACTCACATAGCTTAGCCGTGGGTATCTTGAGTCGGTGATATAAGAACATTACGAGTCATCATTGGAGGCAAATTTAAGGAATTTCAACTTCAATATGATTAATAATTAATAACAATTATCTTAGCAAACCGATGAGTTAAATATGATAATTCAATTAATAGTGGTTATAAAATAATATATTACATTTGGGTTGATTTGGACCAGAAGTGGGGAGGAAATAATATTTTTAGTGAGAGTTTTAATCTATTTTTTAATATTTTAAATTTAAGAATTAAACGAACCTCTTATAATTAATTTTCATAATAACACATTGTTAGATTAATTTAAAAATACTCGAGAATGGGTGAATTTGTCAAATATGAATGGATATCATTTATTTTTAATTTGTTTCATTTTAATAAAATATAATATAACATTATTCGATTTCATAATTTAACTATTTTTTAAGACTTCATTATTCATAAAAATCATAATAATTTTGGTATTTTTATTTTCATCATATTCAAACATAGAAACAACATATTCAAACATAGAAACAACATTTTAAAGAATATCTAGTGTGATTTGTTTCACTTGTCTTATAACAAACTTTATTGATCTTAAGGTATGGTAAACATCATTGCTAATAACACCAGCATAGATCCAAATCCTAGGCTCTATCAAGCCCCGAGAGGAATCAAATCTCCCTAAGTGCAAACCTCTCCTCGAGTTGATGGTGTAGACATTTAAAGAATAAAATCTCTTCCAAATGAGTGTTGGGTTGAATCTATGGTTCTTCCAAATAAATGTTGGGTTGAATCTATGGTGAAGGTAGTCAGTGATCTCCTTTTTCTTGTTGCTACAGTTTGTTCTTTTAATACTGAAGCTACCTACAATGATTTTCTCCATCGTTCGATGGGTGCTAGGATGGTATCCTCGTTGCTAGAATAACATTTGCATTTCCAAAGCCAAAACATGAAGAAGATAAGCTCACATGAAGAGATTAGTTCCTTTGCATTAGCCGGCACCAGCCACCACAACCTAGTGCATTATGTTTTTGTTGCATTGGAGATTCCACCCTTCAATATGGAGAGATGCCATCCTGGTTGTGGTGCTCCTCAATTTGTGGTCTGGCTGAAATTTTCGATGGGACATGTGCATAAGATTTGATGTTTTGGAGTTGGAGAACATATTTACACCGAGTGTTAGCTACCGTGTGTTGAAGAACTCATGTATTGTGAAGAATCTCATCAACCACTCCTCCATCACGTGGAAGGAGTTGGTGTAGATCAAATATGATGGATACCAACGTGGAACTAAGAATCAAGTTAAAACGTGGAATTGTACTATGGAGCCGTGTTACTTTTTTTGGGATAAATATTCAAACGTGAAGAGCACATTTTTGAAGGATGGAAACGAATGTTGAAGCCCATGCTTTTTAACCACTATCCATCTACCTAAAGTTGAAACTATTGCATGTTTTTAGAGTGAAGAATCCTATGGGTTAGTGATTATGTGAAGACTAGTGGTGGCATTGTTCCTTTTGTAGCTGCAACCTTTATATTTCTTGCGACTTGGAGATGAGGCCTGAAGTTGAGGCTTGTGAACAATAGAGAGGATATGCGACTGACACAGCGAGCTGCCTCGTGAGTCCAGTCCACATCTACTGCTGCAATTTTTGTGAACTGTGTATTTTGACCATGTCTGAAGATTGAACCCTAATTTGCTATGTGGGTTGAGAGTTGAACCTGGTGTCCTCCTGTTGTTGTTGCTCTTCAAGGTGATGGCAATCCATTAAAGTTTGAATACTGTTAAATATTGTATGCAGTGAATGCTCTATATAGTGTGAAGGCTGGAGAGGTAGGGTTGTTGAATATAGCGTGAAGGAGGAGGTCGCGCTGGGAGGTAGGGTTGTTGAATATTTTGGCTGGGAGATGGCTATGTGAACATGCCGATAGAGATGGTAGGGAGGAAGGAGGAGATTGCGCTGGGAGGTGGAGATGGGTGCATGAGGCTGGCCCCGGATGGAGCATGTGCTGGGAGGAGGAGATGGATGCGTGAGGCTGGCGTTGGATTGAGCATGCCCTGGGAGGAGGAGATCGCATGGAGGAGGAGATAGCGCTGGAGGAGGAGATAGCGCTGGGAGGTGGAGATGGGTGCGTGAGGCTGGCCTAGGATTTGATTTTTTTAAGCAAGGTTCATATTCGCCGTTCTGGCCCTCTTATTTGCCAGTCTCCCTCTCTGCTAGAGAATAGAGAATTTAGATATAGTTGAAATAAAATTTAAAATTTAAAATTCTTACCTATTGCATCAAGGCTTCCAAGTTGCAATACTTTTTGGTGTTTATATAGTTGTTTTTATTTTTAATTTTCTATATTTTTTTCATTATTTATAGCCGACATAACATAACGTTACATGATCTCCCCCGTAACGTTATGTAACATTACGTAACGCTACCTAAAGTTACACCAGCATAGATCCATCTTAAACGTGGATCTAGAAAGCACCGAGAGGGATCCAATTTATTTAGGTGTAAGCTATTTTTATTTTAAATTTATAAATGTTCATAAAAAATTACAACTCAAACATTTTGATCTGTTTAGTGTTTGGTAAATTCGGGTTTAACATGGATCTTTTAATTACTTTTCATTTAGTTTTATTATTAGTTTTTTATTATTTGATAAATTAGGCGACATGTTTTTCTCTATATTATTTTTTGTTTACATTATATAAATATATGAATCCACAATATATATATATATATATATATATATGTCGGTTAACATAATGTTTTTTTTATGTCAGTTAGCATAACGTGACAGGATCTCCCCCATACTTGCCTGAGAGCACCTCGCTTCTCTCGGTGCAAATATCTCCCCCATTTTGGGTTGTAGAGCGCCTCTCGGCACAAAAATGAAATCTTTTGTGTTTGATTTTTTACTTTATTACTTAAACAAGTTTGTGTGCCAATGCACTTCAAGTTAAAATTACATTCATCATTAAAGCGTAAAATCTATAATAATAAAATCATCATTGTAAATGGTGGAAGAAGAGTGTATATATAATAAGGTAAGAAATGAGGGTCCAAACTTATACACGTTATCAATACAATGAATGTAAAAATAAGAAGTTAAAGAATGAATAAACAATAAATTATACACAACGTTGCAAAAACAATAGAGAGGAGATTTTAAAGTCATAGAAGCTATTCCAAAACACTAAACACAAGTATTTGAATGAGAGATCAAAGATCATTACTAAAAAACATAGTTGTTTAGTCTTGTATAGAAAACTTCCCTTGGATTGTCAAAAACCTGCAATACAAAAATATGGAGTCCCATTGATATGTAACTATAATCAAATTTTCAACAATATGGGTTGATTCAAAAAGAGGTAAACAAAACTTGGATCGTGTTGGAACTCTACTCGTGTTTGAGATTTGTACCAAATCCTTATTAGGTTTATAGTTGAAATGAAAGTTTTTTTTCTATAAGATTAGCTTATTCCCTAGGAAAACTATCTTTAGCGAAGGTCTTTGTGGAAATGATTTTTATAGTTGTTAGAAAACAGTACCGCGAAGCAATAATGTATATACAGTTAAATCATTAAACAATATGCAAAACACATTAAACACATTACAGAGGGACACATATATAACGTGGTTCACCCAAACGATGGGCTAGGTTCACATAGAAATTGTCAGTCCTTTTATTATCGTTCAGAAAGATGAAGGGATACAACCTGCAATAATATTGCTGCACTTCCTCTTCACGCTCTCATAGTCTCTCTCACGCAGTCACAGAGATTGTTTACAATGCTACAATACAATACAATACCCTACCCAGCCGTATTGCAATGCTTTTCTTTTGTAGGGGAAATACCATGGGAAAATACTACGGTTAACCCAATACCATGGGTCCGCAAAAGTGTTGGCCAACAAACATCCCAAAGGTTGGGGAATGAGTGTACAATACACCTGGGGTACAAACACAATTGAATAATATCTCTGGATCTGGAAGATTGGGCTCCACAACCAACAATCTCCCACTTGGAGGCTGATCCCAACAACTCCACCACTGCTGCACTTGTTGGACTATGCTCTGGACCTTGGACTTGGAAAATTTCTTATTTCCACCTTCATGCTTGAAGGCCAACAGAGACCAAGCAAGAACTCAGTTTCTCTTTAGTTACTCCCTTTGTCAACATGTCTGCAGGATTCTAGCTAGTATGTATCTTTTCCAATTTTAATAGTTCTTCATCTAGAACAGATCTTATGAAATGGTACTTGAGTTGTGTATGTTTAGTCTTCGAATGAAAGGCTGAGTTCTTTGCAAGGTGAATGGCACTCTAGCTGTCACTGTACATCCTGCTATTCTCCTACTTCTTACCCAATTCCTCCATGAACCTCTGCGACCAAATCATCTCCTTACCAGCCTATGTAGCAGCAACATACTCTGCTTCCATTGTTGAAAGTGCAACAACTTGTTGTAGTTTTGAAATCCAACTTACTGTTATTCCACTAAACACATACCCTGTGGTGCTCCTCCTTCTGTCTTTATCACCAACCATATCAACATCAACATATCCCTGTAGAACAGTGTCTGAACCTCCAAAATATAATGCATGAGAAGTGGTACCTCTCAAATACCTGAGAATTCACTGTAATGCTTTCCAATGCTCTTTACCTGGATTATTCATATACCTGCTCACAACTCCCACTGCATGTCCAATATCTGGTTGTGTGCACACCATGGCATACATCAAGCTTCCAACCGCTAATGAATATGGAATCCTGGACATGTAATCTATCTCTTCCTGTGTCTCTGGACACATATACTTAGTTAGTTTGAAATGGCTAGCTAAAGTTGTACTTATTGGTTTTGCATTCTGCATTCTAAACCTCTGCAACACCTTTTCTATGTACTCACCTTGAGACAACGTCAATTTGCAATTTTTCATGTCTCTTGTTATTCTCATACCAAGGATTTGCTTTGCAACACCCAAATCCTTCATCGCAATTGATATAGCTAGTTTTCTTTTGAGCACATTTATATCCTACATGTTAGATCCTACAACAAGCATGTCATCCACATATAATAACAAGATAATATATCTTATGTTATCTAGCCTCTTGAAATAAACACAGTGATTAGAATGGCATCTATCATAACCTTGCTCTGTCATAAACTTATCGAATTTGAAATACCATTGCCTTGGAGCTTGCTCCAGGCCACACAAGCTCTTCTTCAACCTACAAACCAAATTCTCCTTCCCTTTGACCTCATACCCCTGTGCCTGCTGCATATAAATCTCTTCCTCCAAATCTCCATGGAGAAAGGTTGTTTTTACATTGTTCAAGATGCAAATCTTCTACCGCCACTAGACTTAAAATAGTTCTAATTGAAGTCATTTTAACAACAAGAGAAAATATTTCATCAAAGTTTATTCCTTTCTTTTGTGCAAACCCCTTTACAACAAGTCTAGCCTTGTACCGCTTCTTGCCTCCATTTTCTTCCTTTAACCTGTAAACCCATTTATTTTGCAATGCCCTTTTTTTTTTGCGCCAGGCAACTTAACCAAATCCCAAGTTTGGTTTCTTACCAATGAGTCCATCTCCTCATCCATGCCTTGCTCCCATTTCTTTATAGTTTCTACCTGCATTGCCTCTTCATAACATTCTGGTTCACCAAAATCATTCATCAATAAATAAAATACAGTGAAGGAGAGAATCGTTCAGGGGTCTACTTAACCTGGTAGATTTTCTTACATTTGCAGGAGTTTTAGGTACTTGCTACTGCTCTTGATTTTATGGTTCCTTTGGAACTTTATTTTCTTTGATTTCATCAAGCATTGTGTACTCTGTGTTTTCTTTTTCCACTTACTTTCCCTGCAACTGATCTTTGTACATGACCTTTTTAGTGAATACTACATCTCTACTCCTAATGATTTTGTGATTTTCAAAATCCCATAAGAGATAACCAAAATCATCAACCCTGTATCCAATAAAGGTACATTTCTTGGATTTAGCCTCAAGCTTTGTTCTGTCATCTTTATCAATATGGACAAATGCTTCGCAACCAAAAGTTCTCAAAAATGAGTATTTTACCTGTTTACCTATCCATACCTCCTTTGGAATCCCACCATCGAAAGCACTTGAAGGCCCTCTGTTTATTAAATAAACAACAATGTTTACAACATCAGCCCAAAACTATAAGGGCAACCATGTATGCAATCTCATACACCTTGCATGCTCCATGATCGTTCTGTTCATCCTTTCTGACACGTCATTTTCTTGTGGTGTTCCTAGGATTGTCTTCTCTCTATGAATCCCATTATGTGAACAACAATTGTCAAACTCCTTGCTGCAGTATTCACCTCCATTATCAGATCTGATACATTTCAACCTTTTTCCTGTCTCATTCTCAGCCAAAGCTTTCCACTTCTTAAAACTATCAAACACATCAGATTTCTATCTAATGCAATAAACCTAAGTTTTTATAGTTGCATCATCAATAAAAGTAACATAATAATGAGATCCATCGAGAGATTGTACTTGAGCTGGTCCCCATACATCTGTATGGACAAGCTCTAACTTTTCACTCTTCTTTTGTTTCCCAACCCTGAGAAATCTAACTCTCTTCTGTTTTCCATAAACACAGTTCTCACAGAATTCCAAACTTACCTGCTTCAGATTTGGAAGCAGTTTCCTTGAGTGGAGAATCTGCATCCCCTTCTCACTCATGTGGCCAAGCCTACGATGCCACAATGCCACACCTGTTTCTGTGCAAGATACAGAGATAGAATAATCAGTATTACGAGGACATAAATATAATGTACCTACGGAGGAGCCGAGGGGTGTGAGGGGAAGAGGTGCGTGAGGAGTCGAGGCCGACTCTGCATGATTGCCTACGATCTGCATGATCACCCATGGTTGATCGTATTCTGCATGTAGAGGAATATTAGAGAACTGCCTTTGCTAGATTGAATGATTCGTATCTGATCAGGAGGGTGGCTCAAATGGACCCTCCTCTAGATCCAAGCCCAGAGGACTGAAGGAAGGCTTTGGATGCAGCTTTTAGGGCCCTAGTAGACTCCACACCCCCGTTCGTAATAGATGAAGGAGATGGGTTTGTAAAAAGGGAAAATGATCATAAGATTCAGATCTTGTCGACAGCTTCAAGGATGAAAGCTCTTGCATTAAGAGAGCATGGGTTGATTGGACAATTTACTGGCATATGGCCATCACCAAAAACAACAGACAACTGAGTTAAGAAAAATTGGATGACTCTGATCTCCGGGGGTCTTCAGCACTACTTCCCTGGAAAATGATTTTTCACATTTTTTTTTGAAAACAAAGAAGACAGGGACCTGATATTTAGAAGTGGTCCTTATTTTATGGGCCCTCGGGAGTCAGGGGTTGTACTTAAATTGGTGGAGCCTATGTCTTAACCCAGAAAGGGATGTACCCTCAGCAGTCTTAGTCTGGGTTCGCCTTCCACATCTTCCACTAGATTGCTAGAATGATGAAACACTGCATGCAATAGGCAACTCCTTCGGCAAATACATAGATTAGGCAGAACTGAAGGGTCCTCTATTCTCCTATGCACGGATCTGTGTAGAGGTAGACTTAGAGAAGAGGTTACCAGAATTTGTAAGTATATGCATGGATGGATGGGAACATGCTAAAAAAGTGGACTATGAACAACTCCCGTTCAAATGCAGGAAATGTCATGAGTATGGACACTTTGTTAAAAACTACCCTAAAGTAGTTTAGGAAACCTTGGAGAAAAATCACGAAGAAGGGTGGCAACAAGAGAAAAAGGGAAGGAACTTAGAAATGGTCACCCATGAGTCAAAATATCAGCATGAAGAAAAAGGAAAAGTAGCAGAACTAGGATAAAACGAGGCCATTACAAACAATCAGCTTAAACCCTTGATTGTGGAGGAGGAGGAAATTATAGTGAATGAAGAAAATAGTGATGAAGTCATATTTGATCAACACAAGAACTTAGTAGGTAGCAACCTTCCTCCAATATCTCCCAGGAGAAATAGAGATGGTCGACTCTCCATCGCATGGAGGATCTTGGGCCGAAAGGGTAAAACAATCCAGAGTTTCGGCTTTTGCCCGATCTCTTGAATCATCCTCAAATGGTTCACAAGAGATTCCTAAGACTGGCCCCAACACTAGAGGAAGAAAATATCAAAGGTACCAAAGAGAACAGGAAGCATAGAGAGAAATAGAGCTAGGAAGACAGAGGAGCATTGAAGAGACAAAGCTCCTGCAAAATCACAAAAGCTCAGGGAAAGTGGATGGAAGGCCTAAAGCAAGGCCTCATTCAAATAAGAAATATGAAAGTTGTCTCTTGGAACTGCAGAAGACTGGGCGGAGAAAACAAAGTGGAAGCCATAAGAAACATCATTAAGTCTGAAAGGCCAGACATTCTACTTCACCATGAGACAAAAATGAGTGATGTGGAGGTTCTGGCACTCTCACATCGCTTTTGGACAAACAATCAGGGTCCCTCCATCAGCTCCAGAGGGGCCTCAGGAGGAATAACAACCTTTTTTGCAAGCAAATATGAGATAAAAACCATAAAGGAGAACCATCATTGGCTCCTTTCAGAATTCACGGAAAAATATGATACAAATATTAGTTATGTATGCAACATGTATGGACCAACACATTGTAGAGATAAGAAAAACTTCTGGAATAGTTTAGTTTCCCTAAAAGAGGAAATGGAAGGAAAGGAAATCATCATAGTCGGTGATTTCAATGCAACTATAACGTAGGCTGAAAAAAGAGGGGGCTCTAGTGTTCGTGATCCCTGTGGGGAAAACTTGGAAGACCTCATCACAGAGCTAGATTTGATTGACACGACTTTAAAAAATGGGAAATACACATGGAACAACAGAAGGATGGGGGCAGGATTCATCGTAGTCAGACTCGACCGATTCCTGGTAAGTGTCACTTTCCTCATCAGAGATCTTATTCCTGCTTCTCTTGCTTTGCCTTCTGTTGTTTCGGACCACAAACCTATATCCTTGGTGTTAGCTTCCTCGGCAAACCTCGGCCCCATCCCTTTTCATTTCAATGCCTTGTGGCTTCAAGAGGAAAAAGCCATGACCATTATAAGAGATGCTTGGAGAACGGTTATCTCGGGCTCTCCTAGCTTCATCTGGGAAAGTAAGCCGAGAAGATTTAGAAGTGAGTTGAAAGCCTGGGTAAAATTAGATTATGCAAGTGCTAGCAGCAAGAAAAGTCAGCTTCAAGCTGAACTTTCAACTCTTCATTCCAAGATGGAAAGGGAAGAAATCACCCCTTCTCTAATCAGTATAGAAAAAGATATAAGTTTAAAGATTCTAACAACAACCAGAGGAGAGGAAGAGGAACTAAGGGTAAAGTCCATACAACTTTGGTTAAAAGGAGGGGACAGAAACACAACTTACTTTCATAAACAAACAAAGGCAAGACTATGTTTTAACATGATCAAAGAGCTTAAGGACAATGATGGTAAGAGGATTGTTGAGCAAGAAGAGATCAAAGACCATGTTTTTCAGCATTTCAGAGACCTATATAGGGATAAGGAAGAGGCTGATCCACTTGCTCAGGCCGAGCTCCTCTCAGGAATACCCTCCCTTAACATGGAGCAGGATGATAAGGAATTAACAATCCCCATTATGGAAGCTGAGATCAAGGTAGCCATTTGGTCTCTTAAAGTTGATAAGGCTCCTGGGCCAGATGGGTTCACCATCAATCTCTACATGGCTACCTGGGATATTATAAAGGGTTATTTGAAAAATATGCTTAATTGGACAAGAAGAAAGGATAAGGTTGGTGGAGCCACCAATTCCTCTTTTCTCACGTTGATTCCAAAAGAAAAAAACCCATCATAATAGATCGATTTAGGCCCATCTCCCTTTGTAATACCTCTTGCAAAATTCTTCAAAAATCTTAGCCACAAGATTGAAGAAAGTAATGGGAAGGATAATTTCATATACTCATGGAGGGTTTATTGTTGGTCGGAAAATCCTTGATCATATTATTATAGTGCAGGAAGCAATTCATACCAGCATGGAGAAAAAGCAGCAATGTATGGCTCTCAAACTTGACATGGAAAATGCCTTTGACAGAGTAAACCATCTCTTTTTATTTGAAAGCATGGCAAAGTTTGGATTCTCCCCAAGGTTCATCAGATGGATCAAGGTGTGCATCAGTAGTCCATGGATCGCCCTGCTGGTAAATGGCAGACCAACCAAGTTCTTTCAAGTCACCAGGGGAATTAGACAAGGCTTCTCATTATCTCCATTTCTCTATCTTATGGTAGCTGAATCTCTGAGCTGGAAGTTGCAGTAGCAACATGAGCTAGGGGAGCTCAAGGGTCTAAAAATTGCAAGAGGGGTTAGAGCGGAAAATAATGCACAATTCGTCGATGATACAATCCTACTGGGAGGTGCATCCACAATTGTTGCAAAAAGGTTAAAAAATGTGATATCCACCTTTCTAAAAGCCACGGATGGCAAGCTCAATGTCAACAAATCCAAAATATATGGCTAGAACTGCACACCTAGTGTCATGGCAAGGATTGCATGAACTCTAGGTTTCAAAGGGACCACATCCTAGAACTCTTTCACCTATATGGGCATCCCCATTTTCAAGGGAAAAAAAAGAATGTTGATTGGTGTGGAATGATTCAGAAAATAAAAAGAAAAATCAATTCCTGGGGGTCAAAATGGCTCAACCGAGCAGGAAAAACCATCCTTATCAAAGTTGTTCTTTCTGCTCAATCGATTTATTTATGCTCCATTTCGCTCACTTCTCAGAGTATCATTGAAGAAATCAATGGAATGATGAGGAATTTCCTGTGGCAGGGAGCAAAGGCAGACAACAACAAAAAATTTAATTTGATCTCCTGGGGCGTGGTGTGCAACCCAAAACATTTTGGTGGTTTGGGTATCAGAGATCCTCACAACATGAATCAAGCACTTGGGGCAAAATTTTTATGGCGTTTATGCACTGATGAGTGAGCTTTGTGGAAATAAGCCTTACATAAGAAGTGCATGGCAGGGAAGAGGAACATATGTGTGCAAACTTAAACTTGAGAAAAGTCAGATCTCCAGTGTGGGAACTCTACAAGAAGACAAATTCATTAATAAAAGACAACATGTATTGGATAGCTGGGAACGGTAAAAAAAATAGAATGTGGTATGATAAAATTGTCCCAAACTTGCCAGCAGACAATTGCCAGGAGCTTAGTAATTTGAAAATTTCGTGTGAGAACAATGATTTCGGAACGTTGTTTAACTTATCAGTCTGGACGCCATCTGGCAGGTGGTTTGGCTGGAAATTCGTGGAGATTCCTAAGCACCTACAGGCAGATTACAAAACTCTCCTCTTTCTCTTGCATGGACGGCCCCCAACGCATTTAAATGATGCTGACAGACATGGCTGGGGGAAATCTGGGGAATACAAGTGAAAGAAGGATATCACATGGTATACATGAAGAAAAACAGAATAATAAAAAAATTACAAGTGGAACAGTATCTGGAATAATGATGGGCTACCGAAGATAAATTTCTTTTTCTGAATTCTGGCTCATCGAAAAGCTTTGACAACAAAAAATCTCATAAAATAGGTATTATAGGCCCGCTCAGATGCATCTTATGCAAAGAGGAACAGGAAAGCTTAATTCATGTATTCACAGAGTGTAAATTCACTCAGCAAGTTTGGAGTGAGATGTTGAAAGTGCTCAAAATGAATATCACGCTGCCAACAAACTAGTATGATTTTTTTTTTAGTTGGAAGGATTACTACCAAGGCTCATTAAATAAAACGCTAGGCTTTGCTAGAGCTTGGGATGCTCTACCAAGATTTGTTTGCTGGAAAATATGGAATGCAAGGAACAAGGAGATATTTGAAGGGAAAGCAACATGCTTTAAAAAAGTCTCTATCACAACAAATATCTTATGGATGGACACTCTAGTCACAAGAGGAATGGAAAACTTAATAAATGAACCTCTAAAGGTGGATGAAAGAGCTTGGTTTGCTGACATTCTTTGGAATTTCTCCCCTAAAAGCAATTCAAAATTGAAGCTGGGCCTTCCACGTTGGCAGAATAGGATGAGCACAGAGAATTTGAGTAAGTGGAGGAATAATTCAAGAATTAGTTCATTGTTCTTTGATGGTGCCTCCAAAGGGAATCTAGGTATCGCTGGTGCCGGCGGAGTAATTTTGGATCACAAAGGGAACAAGAAAAAAGAGTATGCCTAGGGTCTAGGAAGGGCAACAAACAACGGAGCGGAATGGTATGCTTTAATTAAAAGCTTGGAGTTGGCTAGATAAATGGGGATAGAGGAAATGAATGTCATCAAAGACTCTCTAATTGTCATCAGGGAAGCATGAAACATTTATAAAAATTGGAAAACCGCTTACACCAAGATGCATAGGATGCTTCTCTGTTTAGTCAAAGAGTTTAAAAACATTATTTTATTGCACATTTTGAGAAAAGAGAATCAACAGGCCGATTGCGTGGAAAATAAAGGGGCTGGCCTAAACTTTGGGGTTATGGAAAAGGACAGCATCATCAACGAAAATGTTTGGATTCCCTAATGTTTGATTTGTTTTTATGCAATGCTTTTGTATTGTACTGCTTGGGAAATTTGTTAAAAGGTACAACTCACAGTGGATGGGAAATTTTCAAGCCTGTTTCAGGATAAAGAAGGAAGGTCAAGGAGAAAGGGATGATGTTCCGATTAGGGGACAATCCGCCTTGCATTTTGTATTCATAATATTTTTCTTTTAATTAAAAAAAACAACTGTTTATGTTAAAAAAATGTAACGTACCTACCCTATCTCCTTTTGCTATTACTAGTGATCCTTTAGTGATCTTCTACCACGTTTCTCCAAACGTAGACAAACAACTGCTATCTCCCAACTGCCCTGTTGAGATCAGATTTCTTTTCATAGCAATAATGTGCCTTATATCCTTTAGCATCCATTCACTTCCACTATTTAACTTAATCCGTACCTTTCCCTTTCCAACAATTTTACATGGTTCATCATCCCCTAATAAAACATGTCCAAAATCACCTTGAACATAATCATGAAAGAATTTCCTATGGGGTGTAGCATGACAAAAAGGCCCTAAATCTACTACCTAGTAAACACTAGTATTATCTAATGCAAGAATTGAAGCATCTTTTAACACATCACCTGCTACATTCGCTTCCTGAGTAGTCTCTTGCTGCCTCTCACCTTTCTTCTTTGGTGCTCTACAGTCTTTCTTCGGATGTCCTTTCTTACCATAGTTCCAACACTCTTTTTTTCTGAATCTAGACTTGGATCTGCCCTTTTAGACTTGCTCCAATTTCCTAGGCTCCTTCCTTTGTCATTTTGTCTCCCTCTGCTCTCCATGGTCAACGCATTACCTGATGTCTCACCTGTGCTTTTTCTTTGCATTTCCTCGCTAAGAATAATACCAATAACATCATCAAACTTAAGAGTGTTTGAACTAGGGACAGAGTTACTTACATCCATGACCAAGCTATTCCAACTTTCTTGCAATGAGCACAATATTATAAGAGCTCTAACCTCATCATCAAAGTTTAATTTTACAGAACTTAACTATCTGGTAAGTATATTAAACTCATTTAAATGCTGAGCAATAGATCCACCTTCCGACATCTTCATATTAAATAAATGCTTCATTAAAAATATCTTGTTGGAAGTCAAGGGTTTTTCATAGAGCTTACCTAATGCGATCATCACACCCTCTATTGTTTTTTCTTTCAAAATATTGAAAGCCATTGACAATGCCAGGCACAATCGTATTGTTCCTAGTGCCTTTCTATCAAGAACCTCCCATTCTTCATCCCTCATAGTCGTCGACTGTTTTGCTTTTCCACCCAATGGTAGGTACATATCCTTTTGGTACAAATATTCCTCCATTTGTATCTTCCATAACTGATAGTTTTGGCCGTTAAATTTCTCGACCCTAAACTTTCCTTCTTTCGCCATTGCTCCCACTTTAACTAGGAACCCTTCTTTCCTGTGAGTTTACCAACAAAATAGACCTTTTGGCTCTGATACCAATTGTTAGAAAACAAGACCGCAGATCAATAACATATATACAACTAAATCATTAAACAATATGCAAAACACATTAAACACATTACAGAGAGACACAGATATAATGTGGTTCACCCAAACGATGGGCTATGTCCACACAAAAATTTCCAGTCCTTTTATTACCATCTAGAAAGATGAAGGGATATAACCTGCAGCAATACCGCTGCACTTCCTCTTCACGCTCTCACAATCACAAAGATTGTTTACAATGCTACAATACAATACAATACCCTACCTAGCCGTATTACAATGCTTTTCTTTTATAGGGGAAATACCATGGGAAAATACTACGGTTAACTTGATACCATGGGTTCGTAAAGTTGTTGGCCAACAAACATCCCAAACAATTTTCTCGGGGGCTTTGGCCCTGAACCCCAAGGTTGGGGAATGAGTGTGCAGTACACGTGGGGTACAAACATAGTTGAATAATATCTCTGGATATGGAAGATCAACCTCCATAACCAACAATAGTTCCCCATTTGCGAGGGTTTTTAGTGGGCTACAATGCTCCAATTTTTCATAGGGGTATTGATGCTCTTAATATAACAATGCATTATGCTTTATGACCCGTGCATAACTGTAGTGACAATGGCCTAAAAATACATAAGTATTCCACTTTGTCCATGGTGCATCGATCCCCCACATTGATCTAGTTGCATCAACACTCCATGACTAACATGCACCTAAGAGAAACAATAAAAAGAGACATAGGTGCATTTTGGTCCTGTCACATTGATGTTTCACCTTAGTATAGTTTCATTACTGCCCCACGATTGATACACATCGAAGGGACAACAACCCAAAAAAGGTATCAATTCTCCACTTTGATCTTGGTGTATTGGTGTTCCACTTTAGTATTGAAGCATCGATGCTCCACTTTGACTTAGGTGCACTATAACACATTGAATGCTCATATTTATCATGCTCTTACAATTCTCTTTGTTGGTCTTATAGCATGGGTGATCCATTTTGGTTTAGTGCACTGTAACACATAATATAAAACTAATTTCCATGTCATTGTGATGCTTCACTTTGGTATCAAAGCATTAGCACATCTCAAAACATTAGTGCTCCACTATAGTCTTACAACACCAATGCTCCACTATGGTTTGGGTGCATTGCAATGATTTGGAAGACCCTAATTATAATTCTCAAATTTGGTCTCAAAGCATGATACTGCCTTAATCCCCATCCCCTTTTAGATCCATGCAATTTTTCTATGATGCACAATGTTCCACCTTTGTTTCGTTGCATTGGTGATCCACTTTATTCTTGGTGCACCAATGCCCCAATTTGGTTAAGGCTCACCAATTCTCTTAATACATCGATGCACCAAAAAAATATTCAAAATTTTAAGCTTATTTAAAAAGGTGGAAAAAACTATAAGATGACTTTAAAAGAAAGAAAAACTATAATTTGTTTCATTTTTACATTCAGATGAAAAAGAGGAGGAGGTGATGCTATCACTAGGTGAAAGAGAAATAGCCATGAATGGAAAAAACCAAGAGGGTTCTATCCAAACAACTCTTATTTCCCCTCTCCATTATTTCATTTCTCCCTATTATAGCTTACGATTTATACATTTTTTTAAAAAAAATTCACCATTGTTCCTCATTTTTTAGTTGGTTTTGTGAGCTCGTTTGTCATTTCAAGGTTTTACCTCTCTTTTGCAAGTTAATGATGGAATTAATTCAAGGATTTTAGATCAAAATATATGGCTAGAAACTGAAAGGGTAAGTTTGGACAAGAAAGGGATGCATTTTTCCATAACATGGATAAATATCCAAAGAGATTTTCAACTCACTTTATATGCATGTTGATGAAACTTCTCGGACATACATGGTACCCTTCCATGTTTTCTAGGTGCACTTCAGCTCCTTTTTTGTTTTCAAGCATCAATGCTCCACTCTAGTCTTGGAGTCGATGATGCACTCTATTCCTAAAGAATCAATGTTCCACTTTACACATCCTAACTCTGATGGATGATTTGTTTTGAAGAGTTTTCATACAATACTTTATAAGTAATTATTTAGTGGTTTTGTAATTACAATATATTTTCATCAAGTGTCTTGATACTTGTTGTCCCTCAAGTTGTACCTTAACTATATTTAATATATCTCTACTCTTTCATCACACTGTATATAGATTAAACATCACATCGGGGATTCTAATGAAGATACAATGCCAAGGAGGGTTGTGCATGTACCACCATTCCTATGCCACTTTAGGTCATTGAGTCAGACCTCAGACCAAGGGAGGGAACCCTGAAAATAAAAGGTAGTAAACCCTGGTATGTCACCCTAGGTACTTATAAATATGCATTGAAAACTTTGCCTGGATTTATGGTTAAGACATGAGGTGCATAAGATAGATCTTGGCTAATGTGAGAGAGATTTTGAGTGTTAATTTTAAAGAGAAGGCACAAGTATACCATAAAGCAACAAAAATCAAGCAAAGAACAACTATGGTGCCTTAATCATAACCCATTTGCTTGGAAGAAGATATAAAATCACTAAACACATTCAACAGTAAAGCATTGAAATCCCTCCATTAAAATGCATTCAAGAGTCTACAAAAAATCACATGGGCGTAATAAAAGTACATATCCATATATTCATGCAACAAGATAAAGATGTTCCTGCTATCATAAAGAAAAATCACAACACAAGACAATATACTTCTTCCTGAAACATCAGTGGCAAACAACCTCGGCCCTGACTTCAAATCCATAACATCTTTATTTATTAAATATAATAGTACATGCATCAAGGGGGACTAATTCGACTCTTCTCTGATTCTATTGTCTTTTTATATACAACATGATTTCTATGATCCATTACAAAGAAGAAAGAGAAAAGGAAAAGGAATAGGCTAATGTTAAAGATCTTAACACACTTTTTGGGCTTATATTGACTCGCGAGAAAAGAATAAGCCTCCTTGATCTTATTTTTGTTGTGCTTAAATATGTTTTCAAGCTTAGATGTTCTGTCCAATTTTTATTGAACCTTTGCTATGGTGGCATTACTAATTCTTTAAATCACGAACGTAATATTTGCGATGAGTCGAGGTCTACCAAAATTTTCTTGTTTATTCTTTCTTTAATTTACCCCACATATCTTTCTTAGGGGTTTGAGAGGGTTATCCCATGCCTTGTGTCACTAGTTGTTGTTGTTGTATTTCTGCTACATAGTTTCTTAAAACTTTCATATTATGTCAACCTCACACTATCAAGCTTTGTCCACCTTTCAATATTTTGAAAGATTTGTCTAGTTCAAATTTAGGCACACAATTTACTTTATTAAAGTTTGCACTTTAATTCAGTTTGATTAGGAATTTTGACTGAAAGAATAACAAGCACAACAAGATACACAAGACACAAAGAATTTCCTCGGGGAAACCAGAAGGAGAAAACCCCGCAAACTTCCTCAGAGATAGATTCATCACTAATACAATATCACAAGATGGAAAATCCAAGAATAAGAAGTCTTCTGCAACTCTCTCTCTTTCTCCTCTAGCGAACTTGTCTTCTCTCTCTCCTTATACGAGCCTGAGAATGATTGAGTGTGTGTATAAATGAGGGAGGGCACCTCCCTATTTATACCCTTCAAGTGACAAGACATAAAACCTAATTGGGCCGACTTCTCCTAGGGAGACTAAAACATTACATTTTACATTAATTCTTCTAGGGACTCTTGCCCTGACTTACAACAGAGGTTTTACCTCAATGACCAAACATAATAATGACATCTTGAACATAGGAAAAACATCTCTGATGGGGTACAATAAAATACAATACAACTGAATATATTTTGAAGTTACATTTACAACAACACTCCCTCTCAACTAGGAAGGTATTCTCTCGCCATAGTCATCAACATTTCTAGACACATCATCATCGTCGGATCATCATCATCACTGCTACTATAGTCCGCATCTTGTTGATCATTGATTAGTGACATATTCGAATCTATATTTCATAAGAAGTTTCTATAGAGTCAACCTTGTTTGATGTTGGATGTATGCCTAACTCGCATCTAAGTCTTTGTCATATCCATGAGCAAGTCATCACGTAGGTACAACCCTAGACCATACATTACATTGCCATAACAATCCCCTGCGTCTCTAACCGTCATCTCATTGTATCCAAATAATCTCATCATTACACACGAAAAGAATACTAGATGCACACCTCATGTCCAACAAAACACCTACTTTCTACTAGCATGGGAGCATGCCAGGAGCACCCTAGGTGCATTACGTCCCAAGGACCACCTCCGTCTTCCACCATGCGAGAACAACCTAGGAGAACTCAAGGTGGAATACATCTCTCAATGGCTAGCCCACGTCTACTAGCATGGGAGCACACCAGGAGCACCCCAGGTGCATTACGTCCCAAGGACCACCTGCGTCTTCCACCATATGAGAACATCCTAGGCGTACACCAAGTGTCTCTATGGCCAATGGACTTCTCCTCATCTCCAACATATGAGCACAACCAAGAGGACCCTACATGAATTATGTCCCAAGGACCACCTGCGTATTCCACCATGCAAGAACTCATCACTCTCTCTTTCTAGGTACCTCGATCTAGATGACACCAAGCTTCTCTCTGAAGTGTTCGAACTTCACTCTGGTTAACATCTTGGTTATCACATCGGCTACATGCTCGTCTGTCGCTACATACTAAAGCTTCGCTTCTCCTCTATGCACCATATCCCAAATATAGTGATACTTGATCTCAATATGCTTCAACATGCCATGGAACACCGGGTTCTCCGACAACTTCACACAACTCTAGTTGTCATAAGATATACAAGTCCCCTCTAACTCGAGATCAAATAAGTTTGACAGTAGCTCCCAAAGCCATACTGCCTCATAGATAGCCAAACAAGCTGCAACATACTCTACTTTGACAGTACTCAGCGCCATGCATGACTTCTTCTTTCTAAACCAAGAGATAATACCGAATCCAAAACTGAAGCAACATCCCAAAATGCTCTTCCTATCATTGGTGTTTCCTGCCTAATCTGAATCAACATAATCATGTAGGTTAATCTTTTGATTCGCTTCATACTTGATCCCATACTCAAGTGTACCCTTCAGGTACCTCAATATATGTTTTGCAACAATCAAGTGAACATGTCTCAGATCCGTCAGGAACAGGCTTAGGGTGTTCATTACAAAGCATATGCCTGGTCTCATGTTCATCAGGTACATCAATGAACTAATCATATGCTGATACATCTTGGCATCAACAGTCTCTGATGAAGCATCACACAATAACTTCAAGTTGAATGCCATTAGTGTGGCCATTTCCTTGTAGTTCAACATTATGAATATCTTCAAAATATCCACTGCATGCTTCCTTTGAAAAAGGAAGATCTCATTTGCATTATGCCACAACTCCATGCCTAAGAAGTAATGCATCATCCCTATTTATTTCATCTTGAACTCAGCAGCAATCCTCCTCTTTGTATATGCAATGAGTTCATCCCCACCTGTTAGAAATAGGTCATCTACATATAGTAGGAGTATCACTAGTCTTCCGCCTTCAACCTTGAAGTAAGGTTGGAATCTACTTTACTCTTGGTAAAGCCTAAGCTCATCAGGAAGCTATCCATCCTGCCATACCATGTCATGGGTGTTTGCTTCAATCCGTACAAAGATTTCTTTAACTTACACACACGAGTCTATTTATCATGCGTCTCAAATCCCAATGGATGCTCCACGTATACTTTCTCTTCAACTACACCATTCAATAATGCTGCCTTCACGTCCATATAGTGTACCTTCCATTTCATTACTACAGCCAATGCAAGTATGGATATGATGGAATTGTATCATTCTACGGGTGTGAATGTCTCCTCGTAGCCTATGCCTTCTTTCTGGGAAAATCCACATGCCACAAATCTTGCCTTGTGTTTTCAATGCTACCATATGAAACATTCTTAATATTGTAGATCCACTTTTGATCCAGATGGAGATCGGTGGCCACCCACCTATTCCACTGGCTCAAAACAATTGTCCATTGTGGCAGTTTCCTAGTTATTTTTCTATGGTTTTTTGGGTCCCAAACTTTGGGGGTTATTTTGAGGCTCTAAATGACATTTTTTGGTGATTCGGGGATCAAATTATTGATAGTGGCATCCATTTGGTTGGTTAAAAGTTGTAAATATTAGATAGACCTTTCCAATGAGCTATCGAATGCCCAAATCAGAGATTGTATGCAAAAGTTATGACCCCAGGAAGTTGATTGTTCACCTTACCACCTTGGGGCCACAAACTTTATGATGATTCATCTTCTAGGGTTACGTTTTGGACTTTTGGCATTCTCACCCTCATTCTTATTATAAATAGGTCCCTTTGGCCTCATTTTGTATTCAACTTGTCATGGATGAGCGTAGCAAGCACATCTCTTCTCAGAGATAGCTACCATCATTCTAGCAATTATATTACAATTTGTTCTATTTCCACAATTTAATAGAATATGTGTTTACTGTATCTTTTTATCTTTGCAAAATGTATGTTATTATGATTATGTATTTGTTCTTTCATTTCGTTCACACATAAATTTGTCAACTTCAAAGTTACAATAGACTTCCCTTTTGGGCTCGGAACTCCTAGACATCGTTCTTCATAATCGACTGGTACTCCTCGATCATGGCATCCTTCCATTCTTTCTTTATGTTCCTTCTTTGTATTTGGAAGGTTCCTTATCAATTATGTCACATAGAAAGGCCACATAGTTGGTTTATGGTCTAGGTCTCTTTCTTTCTCTATGCATACCATTTGGAGCGCCATACTTCTCTACATCTTATATTACCTCTTGTGCCCATGAAGGTCTTCTTTTGTGGGAGTTCTTCTCATGAAGTGGTTCTATAGGTTCTTGTGGTTCAGCCATGTCGTGGTCTTCATGGTCTTTAGAGTCGCTTCTTCTATTGCAATGTCTCTGACTCTAGTTGCTTTAGGTTCTTCTTCGATAGGTAGTTTTCTTGATTTGAGATATGTTAAGTCTTCGTCGAATGAAACGTCTATGTTGATATTGATCTTCTTAAATCCTATGAAGTATATTCGATAGGCCTTTGAAGTGTCATTGTATCCCACGAATATTACCTTCCTTCCTGAAATATCTAGTTTGGTTCTCTTTTCCTTTGGGATGTGTATGTACACTTGGAAGCCAAATATCCTGAGATGGATGACTTCTAGTTTCTCACCTAAGGAAACCTCTTTGGGAGTCTTGTTGTCTAATACTTGGTGAGGTGTAGAGTTTAGTACATACACAACTATCCTTACTGATTTTGCCCATAAGTGCATCGAAAGATCTTGGTCATGTAGCATTGCTTTTGTTATTTCCATTATTGTTTTGTTCTTTCATTTTGTAATGCCATTCTGTTGAGGATTGTAGGGAGTGCTCAACTCCATCTTAATCCCAGATTCTCTACAAAGGTCCTCATATTCTTTCGAGGTGAATTCTCCGCCATTATCTGTCCTTAGAGTCTTGACCTTATTTTTAGTGTGATTTTCAACTAAGGCTTTGAATTGCTTGAACTTCCTCGATACTTCATATTTTCTTTCCAAGTAGTAGAACTAAGTCTGGAGGGAGAATTCATCTATAAATAAACATAATATACATACCCTCTTAGTGAGCTGGAAGACTTGGGACCGTATACATCTGAGTGGACTATCTCTAGTATCCCTTCTCCTTTGCTTTCACTGCTGGGAAATTCCTTCTTTACATTCTTTCCTTGAGCACATCCCTTGCAAATGCCTTCATGTTTTGTGTGGATTTCTGGAAGTCTTGAAACTGCTTTGCTTGCAATAGGTAGCGATTTATAATACACATGTGCAATCCTTCTATGCCATAGTTCACTTGGTTCTATGGAGTCATGAACCAATGATTGTTCATGTTGTCCCTTCAACTTGTACAAGCCTCCGTCTTTCTCTCCAATTACTGTTGCATCGTCTATTGTCTTTCTATTTGGCCACATTAGGAATTGTTCATCAACAAATACAACCCTTATTCCTTTTTCATCTAGTGCAGAGATGGAGAGAAGATTCTTCTTCAATCCCAAAACATATAGAACATCTTTCATCTCCAAGGATTTTCCAGAGTCTAGCTTGTAGGAAGCTTAACCGCTTCCTTTTATGGGGTATTGATAATCATCCCCAAGTTTCACCTTTTGAGGTGACTCATGCTCATATAGATTGATGAATGATTCTTTGTATCCCGTCATGTGATTGGATGATCCACTATCTACAAGCCAATAATTTCTCCCATGTGTGACAGTTCTCGTGAGTGCTGAGATTAAGACATAATATTCATCACTTGAAGAATCAACTCTTTCTTCTCTGACTCTTATATTTGTTGGTTCATCATCTTCAGTGGTGTGAGCATGATATATTTTCTTGTTGGAGGATCCTTTATTCCTAGGACAATCTCTAGAGTAGTTTCCTTTCTCATCACATATGTAACATCTAACACTGGATAGATCTATTCTAGGATTCCTTTGTCTTTTGTGATGATGGTCCTCCCTCTTGTTGTGATTTCTTCTAGTGTGGGCTGTTAGATCTTGATCATCAGTTGCTCCCGTATTCTCTTCTCTTGTTATCAGATGAGCTTCTTCTTGGGTGCATTCTTCCCAAATTCGGTTGAAAGTGATCAAATTCTTTCTATCACATATTCATTGAATGAATGAATCTCATTACTTCAGGAGACCATTCAAGGTGGTCATAACAATCTCTCCTCCTTCTACCTTCTCTTCAATTACTTCGAGTTGTTCCTTGATTTGGAGAACCCTTGTGAAGTATTATTGCATGGTATTTGAATTTTGTATCTTCACATTCTTGAGATGGTTCCATAATGTCATCTTCTGATTGATGTTCTTTCCTTCAAATAGCTTCGTGAAAGCATCGAACACTTCTTTAGGTGTCTTAAAGGATGACGCATGAGGGATGATATGATTCTTAATAGGAAAATGCAATGATTCTCTAGCATTGACCAATTTATTTTTGTGTATAGCCTTAGCTTCATCTCCCTTTGGTGGAGGAACTTCCTCATTAATATATTTGTCCAAGTCATTTTCTTAAAGGACAAGAGAGATATTATACTTCCATGCTCATAAGTTGTTAGCTACCCCAAGCTTATCATAAAGTTGGGTGTGGTGAGTCATTTTGAAATGAGAACCTCAAATTAAAATAACAGAGATTTAGATGTTACCAATTTGAGATTCCCAACTTGGTTCTGCAGCTAGCTGGCCTAAGGTTTGTAAGAGAAACCCTAATTTTCCAAAGTAGTAATTTCAAACTTCTATTTGGATAAGAAGATGCACCTCTCAAAGGTGAGAATCCTGATGTACTCTTTTTTCCAATTTGATGTAGGAAAACACTAAAAGCTTGATGCCCTAGCTTTCTCCCGGTAACAGTGTCTAGGTAAAAAATGAAACTTCTTCAAATTTGATTATGCTTCCTCCAAAAGATGCACCCTCCTAGGGAGATTAATCCTAGCCCTCTTTTTCTGGTTATAGGTGAAGAGAATACCTTGAACTAGGAAGACCCGGTTTCTCGTTGTTGCACAATGGCATCTTTCATAATAACTCTGATACCATGTTAGAGTTTGGACTTTAATTCAATTTGATTAGGATCTTTAACTAAAAGAATAATAAGCACAACAAGATACACAAGACACACATATTTTCCTTGGGGAAACCATAAATGAGAAAACCCCACAAACTTCTTTAGAGATAGATTCATCACTAATACAATATCACAAGATGGAAAACCCAAGGATAAGAATCCTTTTGATACTCTCTTAGTTTCTCCTCTAGTGAACTTGTCTTCTCTCTCTCCTTATGCAGACTTGAGAGCGATTGAGTGAGTGTATAAATGAGGGAAGGCGCCTATCTATTTATACCCTTTAAGTGACATGACTTAAAACCTAATTGGGCTAACCATTTGACCTAGCAGGGCCGACTTCTCCTAGGGAGACTAAAAAATATACATTTTACATTAATTCTTTTGGGGACTACTACCCCGACTTACAATGAAGGTTTTATCTCAATGACCAAACATAATGATGACATCCCGAACAAAGGAAAAACATCTTCGACGGGGGTACAATAAAAATACAATAATAATATACAACAAAATATCTTCTGAAGTTACATTTACAACAACCTACTTCTCCTAGATATTAGATCAAGTTCTTTAATAGGGAAACAATTGTAATTATGGGTTGCAACTCATTCAACAACTCATCTATTGTAGGTGGATTTTTCCTTTTGGCAATTAATGTAAGGCCAGGCATTAGATTTTGGACCTCTTGATCGTATGGTTTTCCTAGGAATAGTTGATACTCTTTATTCCAAGGAGGAGGGAGTCCATTTGTTATCATAACATTCATTGTTTTAAAGAAAGGGTTAATTGAACCTGCAGACCTTGTTATCCTTTCTTTGAGTATCCCTAAGGAAATGAACGTATGTATGCAATTGTCTATCTGCATAAGAGACCATGTCATGTCATATATATGCATTGATTCCAATTGCTCTAAAGATAAAATGTTCACCATTGTTTTATCTATCTTAGCACTTGATGTTATGTCTACTTGATTTTTTTCTAAGTATTCATTTGCCTCGATGAAATCTATATACAAATTCAGGAAGAATTGCATGTGAGCTCTAATTATGGGAAAATCCCCAATTATGCATTTCCACAAGAATAGTTTGATCATGAATAGATTCTCATTCATTCTGTCTTACGCTAATGTTTCCTAATGCCTAGCTTGCCAATCATCCACCTCTATTTTAAGTTCATCTATGAGCTTATTGAGGTCAAGGTTCCTTTTCTCTACTTTGTTGAGCCTCTCTCCCTATATCTTAAGATTTTCATTTTTCTTTTCTATGATATCTTTTGGCTTGACAATTTCCATTAGGCCATCAGAAGTTTTGGTCTTCCACTCACACCATTCTTGTTCTTTTTATTCCAAACTTTGTTTTAAATTGGTTATTTACTCATCTTCACCTGTGCTCTAAATGATAAGATGTGGTATCTCAAACTTTTTTATTCTTCAGCCAATTTTATTTTGTAGGAGTCAAGTTGTATAGTTACATCATCTAATTGAAGTCTCAATTCTCTTGTGCTTTCCTTTGATTGCTTTAGCTCTCTCTTCCTTCATTTATGTTTCTCTCAATAATCAAGGATGCATTCTATTTCCCTAAAAATTGTAACTCCTTTTGGAGTTATTGATATTCTGCAGCCACTTGAAGGGTAGCTAGAAAAGCTTGAGTTGTCATGGAACCCTCTATCTCCTTGATATTTTTTTCCTTTAAAGATAATAAAGTCGACACCTTGGTCGAGTCATGCGTTCCATACCCTAGCTTGATCAAAAAATTATGTAGTTTGTGATTTTCATCCTCTAAACTTTTCACTTTGGCATTTAAAATTTGATTTTTGGTTAAAAGGACTTCAGTTTATTTCATATACCCACTTAGAGTAGAGTAAGCATGGGCATACTTGTTGTACACTATTTTGTTTGACCCTTGGACCATTGATATGTCATCTTATAGAAGAAAACTTGTAGTGTCTATTGTAATTTGTGATGTCTTCCACTCACTAGAGTGAAAGTCTCTTTATGCTTTATCTGCTAAGGGTTTCATAGTGACTATTATAAATTTATTGGTCGTAGGATCAAACCTTAGTATTGACCTAGACCGAGCCTGTGAGTCCAAATATTCTATAGTTGGAAAGAATGATGGAATATTTGTTCTAATCTATTGTTATTGTTCTAAAAATGTGAGAGAATTTGTAAATTCTAGTAATCCATCTTTTTCACCTCCAACTACTTGTCCTGTCATTTGAGAAGTTGTGAAATTGGATGAAGCACTCATAGAGCTTCCCATAATGAATAACAAGCACAAAAATATACACAAGACATAAAGATTTTCCTCAGGGAAACCATAAATGAGAAAACCCCACAATCTTCTTTAGATATAGATTCGTCACTAATACAACATCACAAGATGAAAAACCCAAGAATAAGAAGTCTTCTGTTACTCTCTCGGTTTCTCCTCTAGTGAACTCGTCTTCTCTCTCTCCTTATGCAAACTTGAGAGCGAGTGAGTGAGTGTATAAATGAGGGAGGGTGCCTCCCTATTTATACCCTTCAAGTGACATGACCTAAAACCTAATTGGGCTAACTACTTGACCTTGCAAGGCCGACTTCTCCTAGGAGACTCAAAATATATACATTTCACATTAATTCTTCTGGGGACTATTGCCCCGACTTACAGCAAAGGTCTTATCGAGCAATGACCAAACATAATAATGACATCCTGAATGGAGGAAAAACATCTTCGATGGGGGTACAATAAAAATACAATAATAATATACAACAAAATATCTTTTGAAGTTACATTTACAATAACATTCTTCTCATATATATTAGATCAAGTTCTTTAATAGGGCAACAATTGTAATTGCAGGTTGCAACTCATTCAATAACACATCTATTGTAGGTGGATTTTTCCTTTTGGAAATTAATGTAAGGTTAGGAATTAGCTTTTGGATGTCTTGATCATATGATTTTCCTAGGAATAGTTGATACTCTCCATTCCAAGGAGGAGGGAGTCCATTTGTTATCATAACATTCATTGTTTTAAAGAAAGGGTTAATTGAAGCTGTAGACCTTGTTATCCTTTCTTTGAGTATCCCTAAGGAAGTGAACGTATGTATGCAATTGTCTATCTGCATAAGATACCATGTAATGCCATATATATTCATTGATTCCAATTGCTCTAGAGACAAAATGTTCACCATTGTTTTAGCTATCTTAGCCACTTGATGTTATGTCTACTTGATTTTTCTCTAAGTATTCATTTGCCTCTATGAAATCTATATACAAACTCAAGAAGAATTGCATGTGAGCTCTAATTATGGGAAAATCCCCAATTATGCGTTTCCACAATAATTGTTTGATAATGGATAACTTCTCATTCATTCTGGCATGCGCTAAGGTTTCCTAATTCCTAGCTTGCCAATCATCCACCTCTATTTTAAGTTCATCTATGAGCTTATTGAGGTCATGGTTCATTTTCTCTACTTTGTTGAGCCTCCCTCCCTATATCTTAAGTTTTTCTTTTTTCTTTTCTATGATATCTTCCAACTTGACAATTTTCATTAGGCCATCAAAAGTTTTGGTCTTCCACTCACACCATTCTTGTTCTTTTTATTCCAATCTTTGTTATAAATTAGTTATTTGCTCATCTTGACCCGTGCTCTAAATGATAGGAGGTGGTAGCTCAGAATTTATTTTTTCTTCAGGCAACTTTATTTTGTAGGTGTCAAGTTGTATAGTTACATCATCTAATTGAAGTCTCAACTCTCTTGTGCTTACCTTTGATTGCTCCAGCTCTCTCTTCCTTCATTTATGTCTTTCTCTGCAATCAAGGATGCATTCTATTTCCCTAAAAATTTTAACTCCTCGTGGAGTTGTTGATATTCTGTAGCCACTTGAAGGTATATAGAAATACTGAGTTGTCATAAAATTCTCTAGCTACTTGATTTGTTTTCCTTTACATATAATAAATTCAGCACCTCAGTCGAGTCATGCGTTCCATACCCTAGCTTGATCACAAAATTCTATAGTCTGCAATTTTCATCCTCTAAAATTTTCACTTTGGAATATAAAATTTGATTTTTGGTTGAAAGGGCTTCAGTTTCTTTCTTATATCAACTTATAGAAGAGGAAGCATGGGCATACTTGCTTTACACTGTGTTGTTTGACCCTTAGGCCATTGATATGCCATCTTATGGGAGAAAAATTGTAGTGTCTATTGTAATTTGTGATGTCTTCCACTCACTTGAGTGCAAGTCTCTGTATTCTTTATTTTCTAAGGGCTTCATAGTGACTATTGTAAATTTTTTGGTCGTAGGATCAAACCTTGGTATTGACCTAGACCGAGCCTGTGAGTCCAAATATTATATAGCTAGAAAGAATTATGGAATATTTGTTCTAATATATTGTTCTTGTTCTAAAAATGTGAGAGGATTTGTAAATTAGACTAATCCATATTTTTCACTCCCAACTACTTGTTTTTTCATTTCAGAAGTTGTGAAATTGGAAGAAGCACTCATAGAGCTTCCCATAATTACAAAAAATAAAATCTCATTAAACTCAAAATCATTATGAAAAGGATTAGTGGAAGTTTCACCTCCTTCAAGCTATGTTTCTTGTTGTTGATCAATATTTTTTTGAAATCTCATCATCCATTCGTCTTGGTCCCTCTCCTCCTTTAGCTATGGTGTAGTTTCCCCCGTTTTAATCATTTTTTCCTTTAGGTTCTTCTTGAAGGCTTTCATAAGAATTTTTCTTCACAATATGTAAATGCTCGCCAATATCATTATGTTATGTATATTGAACATTGCTTTCTCTTTTTCTAGGCCACTTCTTCCATGAATGAGATTAAAGCTACTTCAAACCTTCTAGTCACCTCATCTACAAGTTGATATTCTTCATTATTGGGAGATTGGATAGTGATCACAACTGGATCAAGAGGTGTCTTGTTTGGATAATTAGCTTTTGTATTTACAAAGTCCCCATGGGTTTCTTCCTTATGATAACTGTCTTCTTCTTTGAGTACTTCAACCACTTCCTCATGATGTTCTTCATCTGGTTTCTCTTGCTCCCATCCAGGGGGTAACTTGGGGTCATGAATTTCTGGGATGCTATACCTACTTTGAGAGGATTTTGATAGGCTTTTTTTATTTTTTATTTTTTTTCCTGGTGGTCCTTGGTGTTCCTAATTCGATTAACTTGCCTCCTCTCATATACCTAGTATTTGAGGTCTCTTGTCAGAACCCCAAATTTACACAAAAATTTAAAATTTTGAGATAACAATAAATGCTAAAACCTGCAGTTTACTATCAGCTAACAGTTTGCATAAAAGAAATAGTCAAGTAATTAGTTTCACTAAATTCTAAATTGATAACTTAATAGTTTATTTTTCGTAGCAAGAATAAAGTCTTTTTGTGTGTTGTTTGCTTCAGTTTACTGATTAGTTCTTTTATGTCAAGTAGGTGGAATCTACTTTTGAATCTGGGGCTTACTTAGCAATTGTGCTAACGTAGATGAATACTGTTTCTTACAGGTTTACAGGTATGATCGATTGAGTATATTTTAAAAGATCTTTTTAGTGTCAGCAGTATTTTATTTGCAATTTAAAAAGCTTAGTAAATAAGCTGCTAAACTCTAGACAGCTCCTGTAAGGTAAAACCATTTGGCTTTCTTCAGTTTTTCAAGTAAACAAGTTCGAAAATAAGTAACGACGGTACAACATGTTTGCGACTCTAAATATTAGAATCTCAGTTACAAGTAATTCTACTTTTAGTCTAAGTAATTTGTAATATTTATAAACATTGTTATTGTCAGTATTTATGCAATAGTATCTTATTTTGCCTGTGTAATTATTGACCCTCATTTTGTTTCTACAAGATAACTTGTAGCCTGTTTATCTTTTGGACAGTAAAAACTTTCGATTGTAAAACTACAACCATCATGCCCTTCTATATGAGCTCATGGTTACCTCTATTTTATTTCCAAGTCTAACTCTGTGGTTCTAGTAACTTTTGGATTCAATAGGGTCATTCCTAATCCGATTATCAGGTTTACTTCTGTAATTACCTTACTGTACACTAGACATTCTGAACGAGAAATAAACCAAGTTGAGTTATACTCCAAGCTCTATCAAAGTATTGTCGCTTAAACTATGTGATAGAATTTTGTGATAATATTCTTACCTTCAGCTTTGTACTACTTCAAAGCTTTGATGCTATTTGAGTTATCAGTTTATGTAAATTTCATAGATATGCATAATCTATTTCTTCAATAGACATTCAATCTACAAATAGTTTGTTATTATAATGTATTTTAATCTAGTCTTTATATTCCTTTGCATTATTACAAGGTGCTATTTATAAAGTTTAGACTTGTAATATTCTTATTGCAAAAGGTTTACTATGCAAAATCTATAGTTTATCTTTGCTACTAGAGAAACTATAGTCATTTAATAGCTAGCATGAACTCTTTTATATCTATATTAAAGACTTAAACTTTGACCTTATCTGTAAACAAGACATAAATTAAATGATTTGTATCTTCTCAAAACAATGTTTAGAGAATAGTTATGCAACCAATTATACCGTTATGGTGATGTTATTATATAAGAATATAATGTTATTGGTAGAAAGGGATTAATGCATAATCCAAATCGGGCTTTAAACTAAGATTTATAATTAACACTATTAGCTTGGTCAATGTAACCCCCACGTTGATAAACTTGTCATTATGCTAACATAAGACATTGTGCAAATGATTAACGATTTGGATTGCAAATTATTTGGGTTGACAATAAGGTTTACTCCACGCTTCAATAATCAAATAATTGGAGTATTGTTTCCATGCAGGAACTATAGGACACGACCCTCGCTGCATGGATAAATTTGTTTGCTACGTGGTTGATTTTTGTCCACGCCTGGAAAATATATAAAGCTATGGAAACCTAACCAATATCATTTCTGTCCCGCAGTTTACGCTGGCTCTAGGGTTGCTTGGCTTGTCTCCCATGGCAGTCGTCGTTTATCCTGGTTACACTTGCCTTGTGCCTTGACTCTGTGCTGCTTTTATTCTCCAGAGTGTGTTTTTTGAATGCTGGTTCTTTCTCTTCAATAAGTGGACTTGTCTTTTTCTGCTACCCTTGGCTCATTGCCTGTGAAACCTTTCATCCATTGCCTGCGTAGCTTAAAGGTTGCTTCGGTTTCCTTCTCTTGTTCTCGTGGCTCGCCATTGTGTGAGATTCTTGAGGGTTGTTTGGGTTTTCAACTGCACCGCTTGTAGGTGACAGTGCTTCGTGAAGATGTTCGTTGTTCTCCCATTGACAGGTGATTATCATATTAGAATTTATTCTACTTACTGCAAGTATATATAGATTGTTTTCATGCTTTAACAAGTAATTTGTTTCATTGACAGTGGTTTGATGCTTCGCTGCAGGTGCTCGCCACTGTGAAGCTTGTACAAGGAAGAAAAGACAGCCCCTTGCAAAGGCCGTGGCTCGTGGTTCAAACTCGGGTAAGCCTCGTGGTACAAATGATGGATTCTCACTCTGTTAGTGTTAGGGTGGTCGTTGGACTCGCCCAGGGTTTCAGAAAACCCTCTCTCGTCTCATCACAAGTTATGCTATTGTTTTAATTTTTTTTACAGGCTGTTGTGAAAATACTTAAATCCAAACCCTTGCTAGGGTAGACTCAATTTGTATTGTGCACTGTACTTAGTCGAAGCTTTGGATTCACAGTCGGGTTAAAGTTTGTAAATTTTGTAATGGCAGTACAGTTGTAAACTCATTTTGGTTGACAGAAGTTTATACAATACTTTGTGTAATTCTAGGGTTTTTACCCTTCTCGAATATAATGAAGTTTTAAACTCAGTTGAATACTTTGTAAGGGTTTTATAATTAAAATTTTAAGGCTGATACTTACAGCCGTAACTTAAATTTTACTTGTTTTGATTGAAGTTATGGATTAGGGTTTGTCCTGTAGAAACCCTTGTTTTGATTTATACTATTCTTGTTATAATAATTATACTGTTTTTCTACTTTATTCTATTTGTCCTTAAAGGACTGTGAGTAGATTATTAGACTGGTTATTGATGGTTACATATTTGATGTAAATTTGGTTTAATATTTTGATACTTGTAATGTAATAGTTTTAAGGGTTTTAACCCTGACATTTATTTCTATAGATGTATGATGTTATCAAAAGAAAAGCATTGTTTCTCTTATAAATATATTTATACAGGTTAATCAGTATTGTAGTTTATTTTTGTGCATAACATTTTTAGTTAATAGTTTTAAAAGAACTACCCTATGTGTAACCTAAGTTACTACAGTTTAAAAAAAAATACTTATAGATTACGCTCAGCATATGAGCTAGGGTTTATTCCCTTTTTAATTTTTATAGAGTATTATTTCCTGTGTTATTATCTTGTAAATTTGATTACTATTACACAGTTTTCTTCAATTTGTTTTTATGAATGAATGGTTTATAAACATCACTGTTTAATGATAATAATAATATTATTTGTATTTATAATATTATTATCTATGTATAATATCTCTTCTTAAGTTTAAGTTGGTATTTATTTGTATAATAATTACGACTGAGAGCAGTCTGTAATATTTACGTTGTTTAATACAATTGTTTTTGTAGACTTACTGAAAGAATATAAGAACTTTCCTACTTGTCAATATTCTTTACATCTATACTGTCTGCAAATGTATAAGAACAGTTTCTTATTAATACTAATTTAAACCTAAGTTACTACTGTCCTTTAGTTATTAAAGCTAAGAAAAGAATACTGTAATATTTATCAAGTTCTTAATTAGAGTTCAGATAGTTGCAGGAAGATTAGTTAGCACTAAAGGAAAATAGATAAACTATTTGTACTATTTTTTTTCATAGATGATAAACATAAACATTCATCTAGTAATACTAGTTCTTCTTTTTTAGTATAAATGTACAGTTTATAGAAGTAGATACTGTGTAGGAAATGAATTATGTACTTAACAAACTGCTGTCAGTAAATAATAAGATTCTTGTGCTTTTATGATATTTAAAACACACAGTCTAGTTCTGACAACATCTCTACAAAACAGATTAATAAACTTTCTAGAAAACAACTATCTATTGATAGGAAACATTTCAATACTCTGAAAACATAAATATTCTATTCATTTATATTCCTATCATACTTCATTTATTTAAACACACTACCTGTGCTAGAGTATGATCTGGATTACTCCAGATGGGGAAAAACACAGGTAAGATTTATCTTTCATCACAGTACAGATTCAGCCTTGAAACAACTAAGAGATTTCAACTTTATAATTTACAACATAACATATAATTATTCATTAATTGCTCACACACAGATATAAACTATAACACAAAAATTAAAAGATAATGAAACCTGTCTTTAAAGCTGGATGACAACAGCAATGGGAGGCCGTTCCTCCCTACCAACTCATGGAGAGCACTCAAAAAACGACTCCTCAGGACCCCTGAGCCTGTTCTGGTCTCCTTGGCTGGAACTAGGTGGAGCAAACAACAAAGTACTAGTCCTGAGACTCAGTACCAACTCTGCATACTGCAGTAAGATCTTTCAGCTTNCCTCAAACACCTTCCTTCAAATTTCCCTTTCCCAATGAATTCCTTGAAGTGCATTCACCTGAATGATTCTTCTCCTAGAATGAGCAACCTCAGCTCTCTACATTGGGTACTTTTATTAAGATTGCCTAGGTCTTTTTAGGATGGTTGTCATTAATTGAGCCACCTGCTTTGATCCCACTTTCTTGGGGGATCATGACCCCAAATGTAGGGAGGTTGCCACCTGCAACATAGGAAGTGTTTGAAGATGCTGCCACTTGTCTTTTTGCTTTCCACCTAGTCTCCTCCACGAACTTGACTAGTAACACTCTTTTTAACAGCTCTCCCAAGCTGTTGTCTCCGCTTTTATTTATTTAAAATTAAATATTCAGAATTACATTCCACATCCTTGACTCTGCTGAGTGATCAGTTTCAACTTAGCATTAAATTTAACATAATGTCTTGGAATAAAATCAAAATAAGATAACATTATTTTACAAAATTGGGGCATGTGACATCTCTTCTCAAGCTGGATTAATTCTTTGTTTCCCTACCCATTTTTCCTCGTCCCTCATTCTAGATCAAAACTCGTAGATAACATGATCAACATATATTTTTGGTATGGTTATGTAACTTTGGGAGGTGAGGGAATATAAATGATTGAAAGCTTTTCCTTTTCATTGCTTTGTTCAATTTCTACTACAAGAATTACTTACCCCATCCCATCTTGAGGGATTTCTTTCATTCTAGGTGCCCCTTCACCACCACCACCATCATCATGATAATCTTCATACAAATTTTCAAACCCCTTATCTTCAAGAATAGTTAGGTATGGCATATCTTCTTCTTTATATTTCCATATTATTTTTCTCATCCACCACCAAGCTCCTCTCCTACATTTATTTGTGTTATCATTATGTTCAACATAGTCATTATATATTTCTTGTAAAGGAGATAGGAATTCCATATCTTCTTTGATGACTAGATATCCTTTTGGTCTGTAAAAGGTATAATAGGATGGGGCCATGGTAGGCTTTGGAATAGGTTCAGGGAATTCCTTAGCCACTATATCAATGGTATTTGTTTCTCCTTGAATTATTTTGTATACCTCTTCAAACATATCTTTGTTTTCCAACTTCTCAAGCTCTGGTTTAGACTCATGATCTTGTGGATTTGGGAGCTTACTTCCCTTCTCTTGCCTAACTAAGAAGTGTGGATCATATCTCCATGTTGTATCTCATTGCAATTTCACCACTTCTAAGACCTTGGTGACTTGTTCAAGGCATTTCTTGATATTTAGGACATATCCTCCCATGATTACGGGAAATTCAATCTACCCTTTCCTCTTGGACTTAACAAAATGAAGATTTTACACCTCTAACATCTGCTTTACATATTCAAGGACAAAGGTTTTGGAAGTAAGAAACTTAGAAAAATTGTAGGGAAGTGACTGAGTGCTATAAATCCCGATGATAGTGCAATCTTCTGCCAAATACTAGTCTCCTCTCTTAACTGCCTCTTTGAGTTGTAAAAAATACATGATATCTTGCGTCATGTATTCAAGCTCTCTCCCATTAACCAAGGCAAGGGATCTATACATAAATTAATATACAAAGAGATGCTAGGTAACCCCTTTTTCATCCCCCTTCTTGATCAAAAGGATCCAGTCATATGTTTTGTTGGGGAAATGATTTTTTGTCTTCTGAATATCTAGGACTTTAAAGTGATGAGATTGATTAAAAATAGGCATATAGACCAAGTAACAATAATATTTGAAAACCCCAGTTTTGTTGAATTTTTCCAACTGGGACCCAATTTGTGTTGTTATGGCCTCTACATGATTAGATTTAGTTGCACCCTTGTAGTTATATTAACCCTCCATCTTCTCCATTCTTTCATCAAGTTATTTGTGAAAATCCCTTCCCACTATTAAGGTAAAGCTAGAGACAATATCCTAGTTCCAAGATGACAAGTTTGCACTTTTCCATGGGTCGAGGTGAATTTCCTATGGGACCTAATTGTGCACCGGTCAAACTTGTAACTTATCTTTTTGAAATGGCTTCAAACCTTTATAACGAGCAACATGCTCCTCAAGGGATACGACTACCCTGATAGGGAAAAGACTACCATTGTAGCAATTGAGAGCACTGAGATTTCAAAAAGGGAAGCTTGACCATTGTTGGTATTAACAGTTGATGTGGTTGGATTATATTTGTTCACACACAGTTGAACAAATTTAGGAAATGGAAATAACTCAGGGACTAGGTGTCAAGCTAAATCGAAATTATAGAATATGTGTTTGGGGTTTGTGGCCAATTTTCTAAGGGAGACTCCTATAATCTGTCGAACCGAGGCTTTGGCTAAATCAGGGTGAGATACCTCATCCCACTGATAGATAAATGGTAAAACTTCAGAAGATGACACATCAAAAAATTCAAGCTGATTCGAAAAGGAACGGGCGGAGGATTTTGTGAAAGTGGCTTTCTTCCTTTGCATTTTGAGCTTTTGGGATAACAGGTGCAGGTTATTTTCACATAAGATCACAAAGGGAGGAACAAGACAAATGAATTTTTTTGTAAATTTTACTTGAATTCAATTGGAAGGGAAATATGTTGAAAGAAAACAACTGGGATATCAAGATTTTTTACTTACTTGCTTCCATCAAAATTATCGAGAATCAATTCTATGAATTTATTCTAGTTGTTCACAACTTAAATATCAGGGTTTGTGTAGTTGGTGAATTCTTTTTCTTTTGTTCTTTCAGCATATAATTCAATGAGGTTCAAAACACATCTTCTTGAGAAGCCTTTGTAGAGTTTTAGTCCTTAAGGCCATTTAATTCTCCTCTTAATGGGCATTAATGTTATTCTTACGTCGTCAATGAGTTTCTAGAGTTGGCAGTATGGGAAGATTCCTTCCATCATTAGAGCTTAGATATCAACAATTTTTTTCTCATGTCTCGACTTTGTAATTTGTTCCAAACATGTCAAATCAATGAGCTACATGGAATATCAATAATTTTTCCTATGGAATATCATTCTCATGATCAAAATCTGCTTAGTTTGGGGAATTAGGCATCTTCTTTGGCGGTAGGGGAGACCATCTTGTGTGAAATACTTGTTGGGATTATTATTAATCCTCCCTTTGACCACATAGTCTTCTTGTCTATTTTCCTAGCTTAGGAGGTCTTCATCACTACACTAGTGCATGACGGACACACCTAGGGGACATTTTCCAGTTATTGCACCTAATTGCATAATTTTAGGTTCCCCAAGGAAAAATCCCTATAATTTAGGAGCCCACTCTGGGTGCCACCAACAGTGTTCGGTAGTTGGCCCTAGTCGGTGTGTAGTAATGCTTCAATTCCCATTAGTCAGATCACTCTCGGTATCTCTAGCGTCAGTTTGCATGATTTAAGGAAAGTAGGGATAATTTTCTCACCAACCCTCATTAGTTAACTGAGTGTGAACTATTTTAGTGATCCAAAGTTGCATTAGTGAGCTCTAGTGGTGATTTTCCCAAACCGGGTTAGCTCCAGAGTCAGTCCGAGTTGGTAGATTCAAAACCTATCTTAGGGATTTGAAGTCTCCTATATGTATAACCATTGTATTACATATAATTTATTGAATATGTGTGGATTAATATTGATTATTGGATTATGATTATTATTTGGTCTTATGAGTGTTTTTATTCTTCATGAATTATTGATCCAAGTTACTGAATTGCTTCTTCTCTATCTTCTACAATTCTCCATTTGAATTCTACAACATTGATGATCCTATGATTCATTGAATTTTACATGGTATCCGATTTAGTATCAAGGGAAACAACAAACCTTAGAAGCTTCCATTGATGCACCAGAAGCTAATGGGTTCCACGTAAATCCTAGAATTATTGCCTTGCTCCCTCTGGATTATGTCCAGAGAATTCTATCTAGGTGTGATGCACCTAGAGAAAATGCACATGTCAAAGTAGAGAGTGTTTGGTATAATTTGATTCAAATTGAATTGTTTTTGTAGGTACAACAATTTCTATGGATTTTACATTAGTTCCCCTTCTATCACCATTCAATTATGCTAAGTGGAAATTGAACATGGTTGCATATATTGAGATCCACGATCTTCTTGATGTGTCTTTTGGAGTTGGTAAATAATATTATGAAGAGGAAAATGATTGGTTAGATGAATATGAAAGAGAATATGCAAATATGTGTATGGTAATGACTCTTGATATGCGTTATCTCATGGAAACTACTGAGTATCCATTCAATCTTCGGATAAATCTAGATAGGGACTTTGGTGTGCAAAAAGAAGTAGATAATACCTGGAGTGAATCAAACACCTCCTCAAGTGTTATTCATTCAAATATCCTGGCCTCAATTCTCTTTGATGAAGTTGTTAAAGATGAAGAAATAGCAGAATCTTCAACTCATTCAATTCGAAATGTTGAAAGTCTCCTTGTAGTTTCTCCTTTTCCTGTTGCTCCAGAAGTTTATGAGATCTTTGATATCTCATATTATCATACATTTGATTTAGAAGAAGAAATTCAGACCTCCATTGTTGAAGAAAAACTCTCCTTCCATCATACTCAGTCATTCTCCAGTGATTCTTCTATTCTAACTTATGTGCAAAGTTTTCTAGTGAAAGCTCAAGGAGGTGAAGAGAAATTTGATTCCTCTCTCTCCAATCATGTTGTTAGTGTGCATAAAAGTGATACTTTGGGTGTTTTTGGATAAATATGAGATTTTAGGAGTGATGCATTCACCGTCATTGATCTAGTGCTTGTTGCAAATTCCTACATGATTGCTTGCACCAATAGTCGGAGTTTTGTTGAAGAAGGAGAACATAGTGCATTTGCCAGCTCAGTGGCGCACTTGGAACCTTTGTTCCTTATTCTTGGATATGTTATCACCTTCATTGGTTCGAATTTCAAGTTTCAAGAGCCTCCAGTAATTCTTGTAGCTCTTTTCATCAATTCTGGTGTGAAAAATCAAGCACCTCAAGTCTCTTTCAAAAATTATGTTGCCGAGGATTCGATGTAAGTTTCTTCTTATGAGTTTGTTGATACTAAATTTTATGAATAGTTGGATATTTTGGAAGCTATATCAGATTATGGAGCTCAAGAATTCACTCTTCATGGTCCCATGCCTCCTTCTCCTTCCTACTTAATCACATGCTCATCTTCTCACAGTGCTAGTACAGATGGAGATCTATTGCATTCACTTGGAAACTTTATCCTCACATTTGGAGCTGAATTTAGCTCACATGGTTCAATTTTCAAAGATGAAACATCTTAGTTGTTTGGGTTTACCTCACATGGTTCGAATTATCAAACACTTTTTCTCTTTTGTTAAATTATCTTAGTTGCTCTACATGGTCCCATAATTTATTATGCAGCTGTCTATGTTCCTGATTCAGTTGAGCAGATTCATGTTCCTTGAAAGAGGAATATTCCTCAAAAAATAATCATTTAGTTTGGAGAGGTTCATATGCACATTCCTAGGATAAGAGTGCACACAAGGACCATCACTCTGCAAATGACATCTCTGTGGAGCAGTATTGTAGAAACATTTTTCACAAGTTTTTGATATAAAAGCTTGATCCTGGTTTTTCTTGCTTATTTTGAGGGGGGGTTTCCCATGAGGTTTTCCACGTTTTCTTTAGTTTGTTAAGTATTTCCTTTTATGTTTAGATTGAATGGGTGACCTTTGGTCTTAGTTTCCAGGTACCAAGTCATCCAAAGTCAGGATTAAGTGGGGGTGTTGGGATTATTATTAATCCTCCCTTTGACAACATAGTCTCATTGTCTATTTTCCTAGCTTAGGAGGCCTTCATCATTCCACTAGTGCATGGGGGACACACCTAAGGGACATTTTCCACTTACTACACCTAATTACATAAGTTTAGGTGCCCTCGGGACAAATCCTTAAAATTTAGGAGCCCACTTTGAGTGCCGCCAGCAGTGTCAAATAGTTGACCCTAGTTGGTGTGCAGTTATGCTCAGTTATTATCTAATTCCCATCAGTCAGATCACTCTCTGTCTCTATAGCACCAATTTGCATGATTTAAGGGAGATAGGGAGAATTTTCTCACCTACCCTCATCATTTAACTGAGTGTGAACTATTTTAGTGATCCAAAGTTGCATTAGTGAGCTCCAGTGGTGATTTTCCCACACTGAGTTAGCTCCAAAGTTAGTCTGAGTTGGTATATTTAAATCCGATCTTAGGCATTCAAATTCTCCTATATGTATAACCATTTTATTACATATTATTTACTAAATATGTGTGGATTAATACTTATTAATGGATTATGATTATTATTTCAATTATTGGTCTCACGAGTGTTTTTATTCTTCATGAATTATTGATCTGAGTTACTAAATTGCTTCTTCTCTCTCTTTTATAATTCTCCATTTGAATTCTGCAGGCTTGATGATCCTATGCTTCATTGAATTTTACATGGTATTAAAGTTGGTATAAATCCAACAACAAACCTCAAAAGTTTCCATTGATGCATAAGAAGCCAATGGGTTCCACACAAATCCTGGAATTATTGCCTTGCTCTCTTTGGGTTATGTCCAGAGAAGTCGACCTAGGTGTGATGCACATAGAGAAAATGAACATGTGAAAGTAGAGAGTGTTTGGTCTAATTTGATTCAAATTGAACTATTTTTGCAGGTACAATAATTTTTATGGATTTGAGATCAGATCCCCTTCTGTCTGCATTCAATTATGCTGAGTGGAAATTGAAGATGGTTGCATATACTTAGAGCCATGATCTCCTTGATGTGTCTTTCGGAGATGGTAAAGTATCTTATGAAGAGGAAAATGATTTGCTAGATGACTTGAAAGAAGAATATGCAAATATGTCTATGGTAATGACTCTTGATATGTGTTATCTCATGGAAACTGCTGAGTATTAATTCGAGCTATGGAGAAATATAGATAAAGCCTTTGGTGTATAGAAAGAAGTAGATAATACCTGGAATGAATCCAACACTGCCTCAAGTGTTCTTCCTCCAAATGTCTTGTCCTCAATTCTCTCTAATGAAGTTGTTCAAGATGAATAAATAATAGAATCTTCAACTCATTCATTTCAAACTGTTGAAAGTCTCCTTGTAGTGACTCCTTCATCTATTTATCTAGAAGTTTTTGAGATCTTTGATATCTCATATTGTCATACAACTAATATAGAAGAAGACATTCGAACCTCCATTGTTGAAGAAAAACTCTCCTTCGATCTAGCTCAATCATTCTCCAATGATTCTTCTATTCTAAATTATGTGTAAAGTTTGTCAGTGAAATCTCAAGGAGCTGAAGAGAAATTCGCTTCCTCTCTCTCGAATCACGTTGTTGGTGTGCAAAAAAGTGTCACTTTGGACGTTTTGGAAGAAATATCATATTTTAGGAGTGATGCATTCACCCTTATTAATCTAGTGCTTCCAACAAATTCCTAGATGATTGCTTGCACCAATACTCAAAGTTTTGTTGAAGAAGGAGAATATAGTGCATCTGCCATCTCAGTTGCACACTTAGAATCTTTGTTACTTATTATTGGATATGATATCACGTTAATTGGTTTGAATTTCAAGTTTCAAGAGCCTCCAATCATGCTTGTAGTTGTTCTCATCAATTTTGGTGTGAAAAAGCAATCACCTCAAGTCTCTTTAAAAAAATCTGTCGCTGGAGATTCGATGTCAGTTTCTTCTTATGAGTTTGCTGATATTAAATTTTATGAATCATTGGATATTTTGGAAGCTATATTAGATTATGGATCTCAATAATTTACTCTCCATGTTCCCAAACCTCCTTCTCCTCCCTACTTGATGACATGCTCATCTTCTCGCAATGCTAGTAAAGATGGAGACCGGTTGCATTTAGTTGGACACTTTGTCCTCACATCTGGAGTTGAAGTTACCTCACATGGTTCAATGTTCAAAGCCACAACATATCAATTTCTTGGGTTTACCTCACATGGTTCAATGTTCAAAGCTGCAACATCTCAGTTTCTTGGGTTTACCTCACATGGTTCGAATTCTCAAGCATTTTTTCTGTTTTGTCAGATTATCTTAGTTTCTCTACATGGTCCCATAATCTATTATGCAATTGTCTATGTTCCTGATTTAGCTGAGTAGATTCATGTAATTCCAAAAAGGAATATTCCTCTATACATAATTATTTAGTTTGGAGAGGTTCACATGCACTATACCATGATACTAGTGCACACAGGGACCATCACTCTGCAAACTGCATCTATGTGGAGCAGTATTGTAGAAACATTTTTCACAATTTTTTTGATATAAAAGTTTGATCCTGGTTTTTCCTGCTAATTTTGAACACATAGTATAATTGTATATTTTCTTAGCTTAGGAGGTCTTCATCACTCCACTAGTGCACGGGGGACACACCTAGGGGACATTTGCCACTTATTGCACCTTTTTGCATAAGTTTAGGTGCCCCAAGGACAAATGCCTATAATTTAGGAGCCCACTCTGAGTGCCACTAGTAGTGTCCTGCAGCTGACCCTAATTGGTGTGAAATTATGCTTAGCTATGCTCTGATTCCCATCAATTAGATCACTCTTAGTCTTTCTATCCCTAGTTTCCATTGTTTATGGGAGGTAGGGTGAATTTCCTCACCTATTGTTGGCGTTTCTCCAAGCAACCTAGGTTCATTCCCTAGTTTTTTTGTCAACAAATCCCAAGATATTGGCTTGAAAGAGAAAGGCTCAATAGACAACATGTGCAATGAATATCTAGTCTCACTCGAGATATCTCTTAATGGGTAACTGCCATAACCATGTTTCTATAGTTGTGTGGGGGTTGGTACCTTACTATCTTGCTCGACCGAAGCCAATGGTTGTGTTACTTATTCCTATTGCATGCATTCAATATATGAATGTATTTGTCTATCAACAGAGATTACGACAATTAATATAGTTCCTTATTAGTGGTTCCACTTAACAACAATGCGACAGTTGAATACAAGAACTTAGTCATAAGAAAATGCACATACATTCATTCACAACATACATTCATTCGATATAAGCACATCCATAAAATATATACATAGTCAACATTTGATGTGGAAACCCATCCGGGAAAAACCACAAAGGCACTCTTCATCAGGGATGAGAAATACATGACACCTTTCGTCTGTGCACTCAGCTTGCAGACTCTGTCTGAGATATTCTTCTACAATCTATACACGCTTCTCACTCCTATCATGCTCTCTAGTCTTAGGTCTCTGAATTTTTCTCTCCTTCACTCTGCTATCGATCCACACACAACTTGGATCAACTCACTCTTCTCTAAACCCTACAACTCTTTGACTCTACAAACAAATAGAAACCAACTAGAAAGTAAGAAACCAACCGATTGACCAAGAAGTAGCCCACACACAACTTGGCTTATTTATTTTATAGACTCTTACATGTTGTAATCAATCAACTTCATTCTATTAGCCAACATGCTATCATTCCTACTCTCATACATTTCTGTTACAACTCTCAGTAGGAACTATTCGCCTGAATTGCAAAGATGCTTTATTACCTAAAGCATATGTGACTCTATCTGATTTCTCACCTATGACCTCCCAAGCTGTCCTTTTCATGCGATGCATGTATTCTATCGTGCTTCCTTCGGTCGCGACTTATCTCATCACATCTTCCCTTTTGTTGTGGACTTCTTCCCTCATGGTTGCTTCTACCAGAACTTTCCTTCTACTGCTACTTCTTATGTCTTATCTCTTCCTCCGTCGTAACTTCCACTGTCATGAGACCATACTCTTCATCTTTCCAAAAATAATTCTAACTAAATTCTGCCTATCTTTTCCTAGGGCCAATAGGACCCCAACACTCACTTGTGCCTCGTCCTGAGCCATGCTTCGCTATTCCAAATATTTGTTGTTGTGATGACCTTACTTTAAAAATCTTGAAATATTTTCACTATCTCCTCTATTCATCGCACGTCTTCTTCTGCCTTTTGCAATTTTTCAACAAGGTCGAAACTGATGTGTTTTGACGTTGTAAGTCTCGTGGACTCTGCTACTTGTCAAACTTTTTTATGTACATGATGAATAATTCTTGTAACTCTTTCTTCTTCAACCTATAATTCGACGACTTTGCCAGTCCTCCGCTATTGTTGATTTCGCAACACTGCGACCTGTTGTTGTATCTTTTTCATGTCTGAAACCTTAGCCATTTTCTCTGCTAAGGGAAACTTATTCATCTCATTTTTCAGCTGAGTCACCTCAGTCTCAGAAATGCACAACTTCTATATGACTTGTTCTAACTCGACATCATCATTCAACGCTTCCCATGTATGAGAAACTTGTTCGACTGCCTTGGCGCATAATGCCTCTGCATCTACTATTTTCTTCGCAGCTTCTACTATTCTCATCCTTCTTTCTTCCAACACCTCTAGGGGTGTACTAGGTCTCACTTACGCTTCTAACTCTGTGACATTTTTGCGAAGGTCCCCTGCTATTTCACCAAGTCGAATGACCTTGGCCTCTGTAAACATTTCCTCTGTTATTCCATCATCCACAAAATTGTTGCAAGCAAGTGTTACAACATTTTGGAGTATGTGCCTGTCCTCCTCCCAGGTTTTTGATTTTTGTTCAGTTTCCTTGAATTTTTTCTTTATCTTATTAACAGTCTTATTTGATGTGCACATTTGCTTGATCAATGCTCCTTCTCTAACTTTCATTTTTGCAACTGGGACATTATGTATAGCATATACTTCATATAACATTGTCTGCGAAAATCCAATGGTAACATGGATCAAGTTCTTGGCCATGGTATTCAATTATGTCATTCCCAGGTCGAGTGCTTCTCCCACCAGTTGAGTTTTTATTGGTGGAATATGTATCGACACCTCAAAAGGTCATTCTTATGATGGGTCAGCTAAGTGCTGGGACTTTGGCACTTGTGGTCTATAGTTGACTGCAACATGTACTTCTTTAACCGTCATACAAAGCATCTAGAGTCAGTATTTTATACTTCTTGTGAGCTTTGTTTGTCGCTCATTTATTTTCTGAAGGCTCTGTGTAGCAACTGTTGTCCGTCGATTGCACACTAGCAGCAGAAATCTTCTGAAAGCTGTCTCCTCACTTAGGAAAGTGGGAGAGGTGTGACCTTGAGGGCAAGCACAGAGCTAGGTACTGTCACCTACTTCTAGCTCCTTCGTTTAGGCTAACTCCTAACGAAGCCAAGGGGGGTAGTCCCTAACAAAGAGTTTTCTATGGCTCAATGTTTTAAGTTAATTTTTAGATGTTTTTGGATGCGGATGGGTGTTGTTTAGGAGTTACTGTGATTTAAAATGATTAATATTAGGGGGATGACGATTAATCAAAGCAATCCACGTTGCTAACAAGAGATCACACATATAAACAAAGATTCCAGACTTATAACTTAAGCATTCAAATATAATCAATTGAAATGGACCATAGACAGTTGATCAAGATAGAAAATTAATCAAATATAACAAAGGACCAGTGCCTTATGGAGTCAAATAAGCACGTGAAATAAAGTCTAGGAATTTAAGCTAGTGAGTATTAGGTTTTGCAAGTGCTCTTGGTAGATTTTAAGAGTTTTTTGTTTGTGATCTTCACTTATGGTGGTTGGATGTCCTAACCGGTAATACCTTCAGTGGCTCTATTCAAAGACATGACGGACCTGTTTGGGGTCAAAGGTAAGTGTTCAATAACTTAACTACTAGTGCCCAAATTAGGTAGCCCGACGCCCACACTTGGAATTTGCCCACATGCCTCGATATTTATTGAACAAATCCGGTGCGTTGGTTATGGGGAAAAGTTTTAGTTAAGTTCCTCTTGTGGGGTTTAGAAATCCAATGCTGTTTCTGGGTATTCCGATCGAAGATCGGTCAGAGCATACTCCGGCAAGGAGGGAAGGGGGTTAATTAATTAAAGGGGTGTGAATTGTGAATTTTATTAAGTTAATTAATTAAAACTCTCCGACAGAGAGCGCTCTTGACCTTGTCTTATGGCAGTGGTTCAAGAGACTTAGCTAATCTAGATGAAATTAATGTAGGGGTTATGCAAACCTAAGATGCTCTTCGATAGAGAGTGCTCTTGACTTGTGTTTCTACAAGTTCAAGAGTCTTACTTATGAGGATTAATTGATTAAACACGCACAAGATGAAATTAGTTGATTGGACTCTCTGACATAGAGCACTCTTGATCCACCTTATGGTGTGATTCAAAAGATTTGCACATTTGATTTACTTAGAAAGATAAACAATTAAAAGAACTGAGTAATCAACTTAATTAAAAAGTGATGAATTGACAATTAGTATTCTAAGATTAATAAGCAAATCTAATTTAAGCATGAACAAGTAAACGCAACACAATCCTCCCCAAATGGGGGAGGATGAGAGTGGGGACTTAAAAACCCCACTCAAGCACAAGATCTTTATTAAACTTTATTGCAATATGCCTTAAGGATTTTAATCCTTGAAAAGACTTTTCCAATGAAAACAAAGTAACTATACAGTTATTAAAACTTGTAAAAAGGAGAGTGCTTTTTCTTTACTTGAAACTTTTCTTGAACTTTGTGAAAAGGGAAAAGAAAAAGCTTGAATGAAAACAAAAGAACAAAATAAAGGAAGGCTGAAAATAAGAAGGAAAGGATAGGAAGAAGGAAGGAAAACAAAGAGAAGGTCAGAGACAAGAAAATGGAAGAATAGGGAAGCCAACTATAAGGCCAAAGGAGTATAAAAAATGATGAAAACGGGGCAGCGATGAAGAAGGAAGGTGGCTGTCATAAAAATAAAAAAACAGGACAGCGAACAAAAAGGGGGAGAAAAGGCCAAAAACAAGATGGAAGAAGGCCCAAAAACTAGGGCAAAAAGAGGCAAAAAAGGGGCATAAACTAGGGCACACTAGGGCTGTCAAAAAAAGAAGAAAATGAGTGGTAAAAAGAATAAAATGGGGCAGCGATGAAGAAGGAAGATGGCTGTCATAAAAATAAAAAACAGGACAGCGAACAAAAAGGGGAAGAAAAGGCCAAAAACAAGATGGAAGAAGGCCCAAAAACTAGGGTAAAAAGAGGCAAAAAAGGGGCATAAACTAGGGCACACTAGGGCTGTCCAAAAAGAAGAAAAAGAGTGGTAAAAAGAATAAAATGGGGCAGCGAAGAAGGAAAGACAAGAAAGGGAAAAACCAAGCAAGGAGAAAAATGCTAGCAAGCAAGAAAAACAAGGGGATCAAGGAGCAAAGAGAGAACTAGAAGAGGGAAGTTCGGTAACCAAGAAAGTATTTGAAATTGTGGATGGAACCCAAGAGAGAGATCTAGACTCCCAGCCTTCTTTCTGTATTTTGAAGAAGAAGATCTTTGTAGGTCCTGCAATGAAAATGTTAGATTAAAAAGGTTGCTTGAAGCCTGGGATAGAAGCAACTGAGCTCACACCCTTATTCAACCTATGAAGCCTGAAAACACACTACAACTCAACACAAAACGTGAGATCAAAATACATGCTAGTATGCTAAGAAAATTGAATCATGATCAACATTACGTATATACTGATTACTCATGTCCATCAAAATACTAATCTACTTCGCATAAACAATCAAGTTGAACTACAAATGATTGTTCTACTGTGCCAACAATGGCCCTCTTGAGCTAACAAATAAACAATTTAATCTCACATAAGCATTAAAGAAAATAGGGGTTAGAGACGATATCACCTCAACCAATTGCAAAAAATTACCACATCCAAGAGCTCATGGACCTCCAAAGTCTGATCTTTATTAACAAATTAAAGCAAATGCTTGATACAATTTCTCAGAGTAACTTTGCTACAAAAGTCCCTCCACATAGAGCTGAAAGGGCCTCTTTTTAACAAATGAGAGAGTGTTAAAACCCTAAAACCAAAAAACCAACCCTAACCAGCTTAGCCACCTAACAAAGAGCCTAGACCTAAACCGAAGAACCGGGAGTGAGGGGAGGCCTCCACCTAGGCAAGGCGCCCCCACTCCAAAATTGTGCACTGAAAACAAGCCATGGATGAGGCCACATGTGTGAGTCTGGATGTAGGTAAGCTCATCCTTTAGGTCTAGCAGGAGCCTGAGCTAGGTTTGGGAAGCCCACTAATGGTGTAAGTTTCAGTCTTCACCTCGATCAAATCACCGGACCAATGAGAGCTCTCCATCTCATCTTTAGCTGGAGATGACATGTCTGATAACTGATAATAAATTAATTGCTCTTTTAATGATGACTGAAGCTGAGTTATGATAACTCCAATCATCATAAGTGTTCCATGAGATGTCATTTAGCCTTTTATTTTATTGAATTTGGATTAATTTGGAGAGTCTTAGTTATCTCCAAAATAATCAATTTTTTTTAATAAAAATCATTTTTTTACTAAAAATCATTTTTTTACTCAAAACTGACTTTTTTGAGTAAAAAGGCATTATGTGTCCGATTGCTGATCTGAAAGTTGGTTCTGACTGGCTGGCTATTCAAGAATGATTTTTGGCTTAAGGTTAGAGCCTTCAATCACTGAATTTTGAGTCCGGATCACGAACGGGTTTTTTCCATTTAATTTATGGAAAAATTAAACCAAAAAACTTAGGAAAAGTAATTAAAAAATAAAAAATTATAAAAAATAATTTTTCACTCTTCGAAAAAGATTTCTTCGAAATTTTTTTACGTGTCCAGATGACTTAGGACATGACCATGATCTATCTAAATAATGTCTAGTAGGCTTATAACACTCAGTTGGGCTCTAATAACCCCCCAAGGCCCAAAATTCAACATCAGGCATTCCAGCTTTGGAGGAAGCGGGAGAAAACCTCGTCAATTATACTCGGTTGAAGGCAAAGAATAATTGTCAGGGGCAAAAAATTCCCTGGAATACCCTATTTGAGATTCTACGTCTCAGGAGACTGAACCACTCAAAAATATCCTACTAGCACATTTTATTACAAACCCCGCGGGGCCATGGTCAAAATTATTCAAATAAAAAAGTGACTAGCCAATATTGGCTAGACAAGCAGATGGATCAACTGATACACTGGAATCAGACTTTGAACAAGTCTGTCAACTGGCGGCTCCTCAGGTAACCCAACTTATGGTACAAAAAGTTGGATAACAACAACCTCTGTCATTAGTTATGTCGGCAAGGCAACATTGTCACTGTCAAGGTTGGCAGTTCCTACATTTTCATCTGCCTTCCTTTTCTTATGGATTGCTTCAGGCTACTCAGCTTGCTTCCTCTTATCACCCACCACTGGATATTTTTTGGGTTGCGCTTGAATCATTCTAGGGAAGGTTGGGAGAATTCTGCGGATCTTGTGCTACTGGTGGTGGGTCCCCTCCCTGTTCTCCATCCTTCTGTATTTTGTGATCATAAAGTCGTAGGTATTCTTCGATAGATAATAGGTCATCTGTGACAGGAATTCACCATTCTTCCAACCAATCTTGGGTAATGGCCTCGACTTCTTCTTCCAGCAACAAGAATTGGGTCACTGACCATTGGCGTTGTGGATCTTGTCGCGGATGCAACAAGAGGTGATGGGGCCCAATGATAAATTTGATAATGTTTTGAAACCAATGAATGGTGTGATTCTTGCTTGCTGCTTCACCTGATAGCACAGGGATTCTCCATCCATAAAAAAATGAACAATATTATCCCTTTGTCGTTACTTTTTATCTTTATCCAACGAGATATTCTGGTATCAAGCTCCATGACAACGCACTGGTATATCTACCCCTTGGTAGTTTGCTAGTTCGGACTATGCGACAAATGAAATCAAGATAAGCAACCATGAATAATGGAATACAATACCTCCCCCCCCCCCAACTCTTTCGCATATGGTAGTAAATCGTTCAACAAATAATGTGACCAATTAATTTGAACTCCCTCCACACAAAGTTCAACCATTGTGATTGTACCTATAATACGTTGGTTTGGTCGCATCTTCCGTAGCAATTTAGTAGCTAAAACCTTAGTTGTGAATCGAATAGTATAGTCATTGATGGAGCTTATTAAGAATCCTTTGGTAACTCTGGACAAGTCATACTTATCCTTCATCTTGTTTGTCATCATAGTGTCTGGGTCTTTCTTTAAAAATGACATTGGGTCTATGCTTGCAAGTGGTAGTCCTATAATTGTTGCTATCAACTAGACATCCACATAAATTTTTCTGTCAAGCCATATGCAGCTACTGTGAAATGATACCGGTAATTGTTTGGCACATGCATTCACTTATACCCTTTGGTAAAAATGCAACATATACAACAATGACATTATACCTTCCTGGTCCAATCCTCTTGCCCATTCCATTAGAGGTAGGTGCTCCAAGCTATCTAGTGTATCTTGTAGAAACAACCATGTAGTTCTTCATGTCCAAATATGGATATTTCCTTGTGTCATCATCGACAAAGGTCATCTTCATAAGGTTTGGCAGAATGTTCTATGACACCTGAACTCCTTCAGGCACAGTTGGTGCTACTAGTGGGTACCGTGCATTCTTCGAAACTCTAATTCTTAGCGCATTAGATCGTCTTGGTGGAACATATGGTGGCAACATAGTCACCAAATCTTGTTCTTTCTCCTCCTCCGATGGTGGTCGTGCTTTGTTCTTTCGTCTTCCAGGAGGTTTCCCTGTCGTGATGGACCTGGTGAGTTTTCACTTAACCTGGTTGTAGGGATAAATGGAACCTGTTATGCTTCTTCGACAGCCATAGTCTTTGGTGGAACGTATCTAGCAGTGTCTTACATGATGAGTGTGGGTGATGTTGTCGTGAGCTTAAATCTAGAGATGTGCTTGTGCTGGAAATCGAAATAACCATGCTCCGTGGAAAACTCAGTTCGGCTCTTGCACTTGTAGACACCAATATCTCTCTCGAATGTAGCATAATGACTTAATACTCGGGCACGAATGGTGATAATTTCTAGCCATTCATTCTATCAATCCTTCACACAAGCAAGAAACAAATGTAAAGGTAGCTGCCCTTTCCATCACATGGGTTTATTGTCCGAATGATTATTAAGAAACTTATGTGCATGCCGCCACTTGCCTATCACATTAGTGGTAGTTATTGTAAAATAAAGACAAAAGTGACCAAAAAGGACCCCACCAAAATATCTCAGGGGTTTAAATTAATTACGACATGCTGTCATTTTTGGGACTCTGTTTTAACTGGCAATAGCATCACTCTTCCTTCGACCGGTCTTCACCCTTCAACAGATTTCCTTCCAATACGACAGACATATTGTATTTGCCCTTCTTTATTTTCTTGCGACAGACCAAGACTCTACGACAATTTTCCTCTCTCTGCGATTACTAATATTCTTTGATGGTGTTTGATTCTACTTTGTGGCAGGTCATTCCATGTGATTAAAACAAACAAATATTCAGAACTTTTTTTCATTCAACCAAGTCACGTTATCCTGATAAGGCTTTAGCCAACTTCCATTTACCAGTCCTTTGACAGGTGTTCCATCCAACTTCTGCAATTGCACTGCACCTCTGTCAATGATATGTGTTACAATATACGGTCCTAACAAGTGTGTTTTTAGCTTGGATGCTTGAATAATTTTCTATCATACAGAAGAACAAGTTTGCCAACCTAAAATTGCATGTTCTTGATGTGGCGATCATGCCATACTTTCTATCATTCTTTCTCAACGTTTTGATGATATCCTGCAACAAAACAATGTTCTTCCAACTGTATCAGCTGTGACCGTCTTTCCTAAAAAACTCCAACATATGTCATCTTCGTGATCGAAACAATCCTTAGGTTGGGTACAATGTAGTCCATTGGCATCACAACTTCTTTTCCATATACCAATCAAAATGGAGTTTGGCCTATCAACTTCTTATAGATCGTGCGTTATGCCCATAATACTGCGAAAATTTGTTGATCGCAATCATCTCTTTGAACATTGCAAATCCTTGTCAACACATTCTATAGGATTTTGTTAAATGCTTCAACAACACCATTTTCTTGATGGTGATATGGTGTTTTATTTCTTTGCTGGATCTGGAATTATTCTGTTAGTTCCTCAATCAACTGGTTGAAAAAGTGTGTTCCTTGGTCGCTTATCATAATGTTTGGGCATCCAAATCTAGTCATAATATTTTCAAACAAAAGCTTAGCAGCAGTCACAACAGTACAATCTTTTACTTGCACTACTTCAGCCCATGTGGTCAGGTAGTCGGTAACAGTAATTTTACATCTTACACATGTGTGCTTCCCCGTTGGACTAATAGGGCCCACAAAATAAATGACCCATTTATCAAATGCCTGCAGAGTTATTTGGGCTACTAATGGCATTTCATCTTGTCATGATGGATTTCTAGTTCTGCGACAAATATCAAAGCTACAACAGTATTCTCGGGCATCTATATGCATGGTGGGCCACTATAATCCCGCAAGCAATATCATGTAACTGTATATTTTCTAGGAAAGTGGCCTCCTACGACACTAGCATGTGCTTCATTTAGTATCATCGGTCGCTTGTGTTCCAAGACGCAACGACGAAGAATCTCATTAGGGCCCATTTTATATAATTGTCCAATGATCAACTGGAAGTCTGCAGCTCACACAACTAACTGTTTCCTCTATGTAGTAGTAATTTTAGTTGGTGCATACCTCATACTAATTTTTTTTATGTTGTCTCTATAGTGATCATCAAACATTGTTATTGTAAATAATTGTGCATAAAGAAGACTATCGTTGAGGTTATCAGGTTCGTTGCCACTTTCAATCCTTAACAGATGGTTTGGTCTTGAATTCAATTGACCTAGTTTTTTAATGACTTCAAAGTCAAATTCTTGAAAAAGGAGAAGCCATCGACAAATCTTCCCCCCAACACTGGCTTCTTAACCAGGTATTTCAATATTGAGTCATATGTGTAAATTTTAAAATGTCCATCCAACAAGTAGTATCTAAATTTTTGTAGAGCGTATACCATAGCTAGTATTTCTCTTTTCATCATGGTATAGTACCATGCCAAGCGCGACAAATGACGCATCAACATGTACATGAAATTCCTTTTTTTCTAGTCTGGAAATACAAGTATGGGCACTGCAACCATTTTTTTCTTTAAATTGTCTAGGCTCTCTTGGCCAACTTCTGTCCATTAGAATTTAACATCCTTCTTCAATAACTTTTCCATCAAAGCAGTCACCTCCGCATATCCTTTGATAAATTTTCGGTACTATCCTGTATGTGTCAATGTTGCTCTCAATTGCTTCACTGTGGTAGGTGGTGGTAGGTCGACGGTAATCACAATTTTGGTAGGATCGATCAAGATTCTATCATGACAAACTATGTGATCCAAAATAATTCCAAATGGGGCAAAAAGATATATTTCATTAAGTTCATTGAGATTTGATGTTGGCGATAATGTTCCAACATCATCCTGAGGCTCTCAATATGATCGTTAATGAGCCCAAATACTCTCCAATTGTCAAAGTATAACTCAAGAAATTTATCAATAAAATATTTGAATCTAGATACTACTATCATGGAAAAAAATAACAGGAGCATTCTTGAGCCCAAAGGCCATTGCCGTGTATTGGAAACAACCCTGCTCTGTTGCAAAGGTTGTTTTTTGGCGGTCTTCCTTTGCGATTCTAATCTGATGGCATCTAGAGAACCCATTAGTGAATGAGTAAATTTATAGACCCTCAATACTTTGCAGTACCTCATTTGTAAATGGAGTCTCAAATGGGTCATGTAAACAAGCATCATTCAACTTTCTTAGATCGACGCAAATGCGCACTTCACTAGTAGTCTTTTTATCGTGCACTACCGTCGAAAATATCCATTTTGATTCTTCTATAGGTTGTATGATACCTACATCCAGCATTCGGTCCTATTCTGCCTTGACTTTTTCTTTATACCATAGATTCAATCGGTATGGTCGTTGCTTGATAGGTTTTGCGTCGGGCTTTAGAGGTATCTTCATTTCTCCAAGGTCTCCAACAATCCCTTACATCTCTGAGAATTTCATAGGGAATAGATCTTGAAACTCATGTAATAGATTTGTGATCTTGTTGACAGTCTCATCATCCCACTAATCTCCAATATTAGCAAATTTCAAATTCTTTGGGGATCCAACATTTACTTTATAGAGTTTTTGTGGATTAAGAAATTGGTCGCTAGAAATACCAAATCCTTACACTATTCATGTACCTTCAGACTCGGGTATGTTTACGTCGAGTGGATCATCATCATCAGGTTCTCCCGTCACATTATAACACTTGATCCAATGTTGGATTGTTACGCCGCATAGATTGAAGTTTGGCATTACGACAAGGATATCTTCAAATATATTTATCTTGATCTCTTGTAATGCGACATCAATTAGAGGATGATCATCAACAAATTAAAATGTGTATATAAAGCTAGTAGTTAATTCATCCCAATCAATAGTCCCTCACCTTAGTTCAACTAAAGTATACCAGTTTCTTGGTATCATGTCTATCGTGTGTATGAACTGATGAACCCATTCTTGTCACAGACATGCCCTCCATGTCAAACAACAATACTCTATATGTTTGACAGGACTTGTAAATCATGTATACTCTGAACCAATCTAGTTGAGAAATTTTCCAAACCTTAGCTCCAACAATCTTCGACATTGTGGTCATTACAAGACATATTCTTTATGTGCGACCCACCATATGGCGAGTGTAGCTTTTAGCACAAATTCTAGGAGGGACAAGCACTGATGTTTTGTGACTTTTTCTTATAAATCTATTAGAAAAGATGCAAGGTTGAGTAAATCCTCATAGGTAGGTGGCTCACTTTCCTTAGCTCCTACCCATCGCACAGACAACGTAATTCTTGCGCACTTTCTCATGGATACTTCATGCATTTGATTTTTCCAATTTTCCAATACTTTGCCAAAATCTGATGTACATGAGCTAATACTTTGCCAACTAAGCTTTCCATCAACTGTTGGATTTACATAATCGTCCCTTGCAAATGTGATGTTATCAATATGGTGAAGAAATTCACCTTTTCCTTAAATATTTACTGGCTCAACATATCTATGACCTTTTGGCGGATCAATTGGTGCAGCCACCCTTAGCTTTGAATCTTCAAATGTTAAGATTCTTTTCTTAAAATTGATGATGGTTTGATTATCGGTAGGGTAGTGGATCCCCATAAGTGTAGGATATAGGTTTGTGTCATTAACAATGTTGATTACTTCAAAGTCATCATACATTCTCAGGCCTTCTACCTCTACAGACACTTGAATCAGTCTACTAATAGTTAGGACATTCAACTGATTTGCTAATTTGAGTTGAATAAGGGACCGCTCGAGTCTCGGTTTCCCCATGCTTTCCCATGCTTGTCTTGTCAGAATGTTGACATTAGAGCCCAAGTATAGGATAATATATTCCATGTCGTAATATCCTATCTGAGCATCCGTTCTTAACTCACGATCGGTCTTTAATCTTTTTCCCACATGGTTAACTCTTTTGTATGGTCGCACTTCTTCTTAAGGTTCTTCTATTAGTGCTGTCAATTATGCGACAACATATTTATCTATATTAGCGATGAGGAGCGTTTAAAAAAATCTTTAAGGTTACTAACCTTTCTCGGTTGCTTTCAAGATAGTTGATCAAACCTTTCAGGATTCTCCATTATTGGTCTTCTTGGCAGTGTAGGAGCAAACGTTGACGGTTGATTCTTGTCGACGAATTCTAGTCGTGCATCCAAGTGTACTTCCTTTTCTCTTTTGACGTCGAATGACACTTTCTTTTGTGTTGTTGGTTGCATCTGTGGTTGGTCATGCTGTGTATCTTTGTCTTCTCCAGTCGCAGCACCTAAGATTGTTACAACAACAATATTTGGTTCCCTCGGCTCAACATAAATCATTGGGATATTCTGGTTGGTATTCAAATTGGGATTCTACAGGGGGTTTGGATTACCCACATTCCTAGCCTGCCACTTCGCAATCAACTATAGACATTGTTTGACAATATGAACAAAGGCTTTGCAATACGAACATGTCTTTGTAGGGTTCACACAATACCTGGAAAAATGTCTTGGTTGGCCACAATTATAACATATGATTTGGCCTTTTCCACGACTAAATCCTCCTTTTGACCTCGAAAATTTGCACCCCCTTTGTTGTGGGTATTGTTGTTGCGGGTATTGATTCAGTGGATATTAGAGTAGAGGATACTAAGATTGAGCTCACTTAACTTGCATCTGCTCTTCATTTTTCATTAAAGTGGTCATTTTCTCCTACAATAGCTAGAATGCTCTGCAATCCTTCTCATAGTGTCCTACTTATTTACAAAATTTACAATATAGACTAGCTCGTACACCTATAATCTTCTATAAGTACAAGCATTCTTCCTATCGCTGGCCTCTAGTGTGGCATATTCTACACCATGGCATCCCTTGTGTATTTATCGGGTTCGGTGCTCCTGTTGCGACATAGTTCATGAATGCCAGGCAATTGTCTTTATGGTGTCCTTCACTTCTAAATCTGGTACACCATATTTCTTCTTAGAATTGCTTCCCTTTCTTAATGTCCTAGAGTTGTAGCGTAAGGTTAGCTAGATGCAATTGAATTTGCATCATTCCTACACTAGTTTCTCCTACATGTGAGGACTCTAGCTTCATGGAAAACTTTGGAGCTTAAGTCTGCGAAATGATATTTTTTTGCATCAAGGGAATCCAGATGTGCAGTAAATGCACTACATTGAACCACTCAGTTGTGTTGTATGTTCAACATATGGAACCTTGCTTTAGCCATTAATGTATTAAATCTTTGGTCGAAGTCCCACACAGATTTCGTAGAAAATTGCTTAATCTATTTAATCTTTGTAATACACCGAGATTTAGATTTGGGATTTCTGAATTCATCTATTAGTCCCGCTCGGATTTGGTCAAGCATTTTCTACGTAACTCCTATCAAAACCACATAAAACTTTATATACCAGTTCAGCACACAACCCCTTAGGTTTGTAATCATCTGCGCCTTCTTTATTACTTCGTCCTGGAACTGTCGCACGGTCCATACAACTTCAGATAGAAACCAATGTTGATCTGGATATTCTAACCCATTTCCATTGAATATCGATAACTTAATATCATTCCCATCCATTATATTGGTTGCCGGTGTTGTTGGATAAAATGTTTGGCTAGTAGAACTCCCTTATTTACTTTTCCCACAATTAATATTGACAAACCTACTAAGAGACGAGTTTATGGATCATACCTTCGGAGATGTACATAGATTCGTAGGTGTGATGTATCCGTATTCTAGATCTGGGGCTTCTTCTTCTTATTCTTCCCTTTTGGGCATAAGCCGATATTCCTCTTCTTCGTTGCAAGAACCTTTGCCAAATTGTGACATCAACTCATAGACTTCTCCTTTGGTCGTACTGCAATTTCCTCTTCTTGTCATAGTTCTTCTTCTTCTTTTTCTCGACCAAAATCTCCTTCCACTTCCTAGATGTCCACCTTCTAATGCAGTTCTGCTATCACTAGGGAACATTTTAGCTTACTTTGCTCCATTTTTCTCGCACTTCTTCTGTGACATAACCCAGGTATTTATGTACAGTTCTTTACTCGTCAAACTCTATTCTCATGATTCCTTTTTCACATAAAAGCATCTTTATCCAAGTTCTTAAACCTGTCAAGTATCTTCCTTGTGGTCCTTGGAAAAGTTTTCTTTTCATCTCACTATATGATGTTATTGTGTTGACAACAAACTTAGTGATTTATCCCTCCAAGATATTGTCTACCCAAAAATAAACAGCCCTAGATACAGGGTTGTTGTTCCTTTTCGGCCATTGAATCAACTGAGGACTCCACTCATTTGGTTCACCTCCTTGGAAATTATTTTGCTGGGATTCTAGCTTCAACAACCATTCATATAGCAAAATAAGAAACTCAAAAAAAAATTCATGGATATCCTTATAAAGGTATCGCTCTAACCACTTTATCGGATTTAACCGCGATCCTTCACTTTCTTCTCATGCAAACTCTAATTCTTTAAAATCCACCCACTCTTGAAATTCTGGCTTCATAGGATGCCAAAACATATCCCTCACAAAATGATTCATAATCCTAGCAATGAAACCATTTTTTATCATTTCTTCCTACGACCCAGGTTCAGTCCCCAGTTTGTCCCTAGAAAAAGCCCAAGATATCGACCTGACAGAGAAGGGCTCAGTCAGCAGCACCTGCGATGCATATGCAGTCTCACCCGAGATATATCTTAATGGGTAACTTCCATAACCATGTTTCTATAGCTATGTCGTGGTTGGTACCTTACTATCTTGCTCAATTGAAGCCGATGGTTATATTACATATTCCTATTGCATGCATTCAAGATATGACTCTATCTATTTATTGACAAAGATTACAAGACTTAATATAGTTCCTTATTAGGGGTTCCACTTAACAACAATGTGATAGATGACTACAATAACTCACTCATAAGAAAATGCACATACATTCATTCACAACATACATTCATTCGACATAACCACATCCATCAAATATACACATAGACAACATTTAACGTGGAAACCCACACTACAACAAATTTATAGCACCGACACTAAAAGTTTGGACTTTTAGGGGAAGTTTTGGGAGAGATAAAAATCACCCTTAAAAGTGACTTGTGGGGGCAGTTCTAACCCCACACCCCCCCACCACCACCCCAAAAAAGTGAATTTTAAGGGCGGTTCTAAATCCCCCTCATAGACATCTATGGGAGCGGTTCCAACCCCCCCCACCCCACCCCCAAAAGTCCTTATTACAAAATTTTGGGGGTGGTTACAAACCCCCCTCGTAGGTACCTACAGGGGAGGTTCTAATCCCCCCCTAAAATTCCATCTTATAAACCTTCGGGAGCGGTCTTAACACAAGCCCCCCTATAGAACCGAAGCTAAAAGTTTGGACTTTTAAGGGAGATTTTGGAAGAGATCCAAACTAATGCTAAAAGTGACTTTTGGGGGTGGTTCAAATGCCCCCTAAAATTCTTTATTACAAAAATTTGGGGACGGTTATGCTAAACCCGCCTCATAGGTACCTATAGAGGCGGTTCGAAACCCCCCTCGTAGGTACCTACGGAGGTGATTCAAACTCCCCCCCCCTAAAATTCTTTACAAACCTTTGGGAGTGGTTATGAAACCCACTCATATAAACTTACATGGGGGGTTTTGAACCCCTGTCATTGTAACATACAAGGGAAATTTTGAACCCCCCTCGTAGTGACATATGAAGTCAGTTTAGAACCCCCCTCGTAGCAACATACAAAAACAGTTTGAAACCCACCTATAGCCATAATAAATCATAATAAAATATATTTTATTAAAAATATCAATTTTGCAATATCATTAGGGCACGAAGGAATCAAACCTTCAACCTCTTGGTTGTAAAGCAGATGCTCTTCCATTGAGCTAGAACCCTTTAGGAATTGGGGAAATGTGCAAAATTAACTCCAAGATTGCATGATTTGTAATTCCAAAAAATACTAAGAATCCCAACATTGTTTCTGACTGAAACCATCCATATGATAGCTATGTACCTTGGAACCATCTATTTTCCTAAAAATAAGATGGAATAGAATGAATTAAAAAAAACAACAACAACAATTCAAATGAAGTATTTCCCCAACCATGTTAAACAACTTCTCTTGTAAGCATGTGAGTTTCAAGATTTTTTATTAAGCGTGTTATTGAGATATTGTTCTACTAATTCTTAGCTGTAGTGTAGTTAGCATATGGAACATTATACAATAATGTTGGTAGCTACATGTAATTGACAGGTACAGGTAGTTTAATAGTAGGTGAATATAATGCCAGTCTAAAGGCGAGGAATTTATTTTTGAGACATGCCATTAGCTTAAAAACAATTGCACATACATAGTTTTATGGGAAGAAATTGTTGTTTATAGACGATATAGTTCACCTTAATTATTTTTTAAAGATATGAAAAAGCCCTGGGTGGCTTGTATTTCATACAGATTACATCAGGTAAATCATATATCAAATCCATAGGCTCTTATGCAGCCCCTAAGATTGAACTGGTTCCAACTTCCAACCTGATTAGAGCCCTTTTTATTATCTTTTTGACCCATACCTTAATGACAGAGAACTTGAAATGCATCTTCGTTTGATAGATCAATTAATTTTTAGAGCACAATTCTTAAAACAAAGAAATGTGCACACCTGCAATTTTATAAATAAAATCACAGTTTCTGAAAAACAATATGGTGTGCATATGGTTCACTCATGCTATGAATGAGAATTTCCTATGGATGGTCAGACTATAAAATCCTATTAATGCACACAACATATGCCCCAATAAACTATTTTGGCAATTTTATGTCTCAGCCTCATATTTTCCCCCAAAAAAAATAACTGAATGGCCACTTGGAACCGTACATTCCATGATGCAATACAAATAATCCAATAAGATCACATTTATCATTTTAAACAACAACAAAAACACAAACACAACCTAAATCTTACATGTTCAAATAATAAACCTCCCAACGTGACACCAAAACCGAAGGCTTCAACCCAAAGTTGATACAAAATGTAGTACCTATTCATGTTTCCAATAACATATCCTACAGTAGGTTATCTTAACAGATACATTAAATTATCCTTCATACATGTGATCTCACATAAAAACCTATTTATCTCATAAACATCAACCGTATTGAAGAATGCATAATACTATTAAGAAAATTATTTACATTTTTGTAATATGTCTTCCTCACCCTCAGGCGTGAACTTATTTTGGGTAAACTGTGCTTTCATTTGTTGATCCATGAGGGCATACCTGAAACAACCTACAAGAAAGCAACAAAAACGTTATTAAGAAAAATAAACCTTGGACTCATAACCTAAGAGAGTAATAAATGGTGGAAAGGGTGAAGAAAAGGCATCTGCAAGTGAAGATAAAGAAATCTCTCCCAAATATCCTAGTGCTTCCTCTTCTCTAAAACCAAAGACTTTTGATGTCCCTAATCTAGATTTTCATGACTTTAACTAAGAATAAACAGAAAATGACATTGCAAGTGGGAAAATTTGGGTTGTATATGATAATATAGATGGAATCCCCAGTTTTTTTTTGTAAATTCAAAAACTAGTCTATTGAAATAAAGTAATAGTACAATAAAAAATATAGTTCAGAGTATCAATTCTGCAAGCATAAAGTAACAAAAATGGAGTAACATCCTGCCCTTGAGGGAAATTGAGGCCTTTACAAATAGAGTGATCCTCCCTGTGAGAGGGAAAACATATCATTGTAACACAAAATTTATAGAGTTTGAGAAAGAAAAGTTGTAAAAATAAAAAATAAAAAATTGTTGTAATAAGCAGGGGAGCCTGAACCCCAAGAGATCCAATAAAAAAGAGATAGTACAAGAACCATAAACCTAGACAATGGCTTGGAGGTTGGTTCTTCCTCAATTGGAACCTTGAAGTTGAATACTGACTAGGAGTTTGGTTGGCCCTTCACTGTGGAAATAGGTGGGTTGGCAGAAACCTGACCATCGTGTTTTCATGGACTTCCTACATTGCTGCTGGTAGCTTCATCACTATTGGCCTCCTCACTAATGGAGGGACTTCGCTTTATTGGAAGAGGCTCTATTTTCCTGAAATTAGTCACAATGTTGATGACAACTTTGCCTTTCCTAGAGTTAGACATGCTCTTCTAGGGATGGGGGGTGGCTTTTCCATATCCATAGGAGCAACTGAGGGGTCTACGGAGGGAGCTGCTGAAGGAGTCACAGAAGGAGCTAGAGGGTTAAGTTGGAGGCTAGTAGGATGAAGGAGAAGCATGGATAATTTTTTTTACATGGCCTATTAATTGAGCCTACGTTCAACTGCTTGATTTGTCGCTATGTGAGAGCCAATGAGTTCATCTTCCCAGTCGTCAAATAATTAACGGAGAGAGTCAGGGATTTCTAGGTCATAACCTTCAGTGTTAGACTAAGTGGTGAAGCTTACAACATGCTCATTAGTGTTGCCTTGTCCTCCATGGCCTGGTCTGGGCGCAGTGCACGGTCTGTGTGACATGGTCCATTCGACTAGCAACGCGGAGTTGTGAATCTCTTGTGTGTCGACAGATAGACTGAGAACAGGAGGCTCAAGACTATGGTGGTTTTCCTTTGCCTCTGAAAATGTAGGATAGCCAGTTTCCATAGGATTGAGCAAGGTTGAGAAAATGAGAGGTTAAATGGTGAGAAGAAAACCCTTAACGAAGGGGCACACTTCGTTAGAAGCCATTAAGGTGGCATTAACATTGCAATCGAGTACGAGGTACCAAATGACGATAGGGGGGTCACCTCCCATTATAATATTGGAGTTCACACCGTTGAGGATGGATGCCAGCCTGCGGATAATAAAGGCTGAGCGGGATGATGTCAAAGGAGTGACGTCGGGGGACATCTATGTGTCTTGACGGTCACTCCTTGTTGTCCATGAGGAAATGAGTCACTCGCATCCAGGGTTATGTCTTTCTCAGCAATTTGAATGCGATTGTGCTTGAGAGTGGAGATAGGATTCTCTTCAAGGAACAAATGTTGTAGAAAGGAGGTTGAAGATACTCACAAATTGGCTAGTTTATCTGTGAGAGAGTTGGATTCACGTCGAATGTGTTGAAAGGTGTTGGAGGTTGAGAAAGGAGAAGAGCTAGTTGTTGTAGATCATAATCCAATCTCTAGCTAGGAGAAACCTTGGTGCAGCTAGAACTATTATGCAATTTGATGGCCATGTTTAGGATGAGCTCCGAGTCCCTCTCCATGATGAGTGGAAAGTGATCCTGATAGAAGGCGATGAAAATTACTTGGAGAATACATTTTAGTTTAGCTGCATTGTTGCTTCCAATCCCTAGTCTACCATAAAACATGAAAAATATGACCGGTAGTAGATCTGAAGACCCTCCCATAATCAGCTTTTCCAAGCCTTTTCCTTTATAGGTCCCATAAAAATTGAGTTTGAAGAAGCCCTAGGGCAGGATTTTCCAAAGTTGGGGATTGGAGGAGAGTGGAGCTTGTGTCGTAGGAGTAATGGAAGCATGAAGAGATGGAATTAACCAATTTTCCATGATGGTTTTTTCAATGGGGATTTCCTGTAGATCATGTTCATGCCACTTGTGCAACATTGTGGTTTCCTTGATTTGTTGTTGACAAAAGGCCCAAACTATTTCCACGGGATTAAATCTGCCTTCAAATATTCCGAGGTTGTGTTCCTTCTAGATATTCTAGATGATAAAACCTGGGATAAGATGCCAAATCCTGTTGAGTAGAGGATTTTGATAGGGACGGTTGTGCCAATGCTTGATGGTTTCTGAGATGTTCCCCTACAGTGGTCAGTTCTCTTGTAAATGGAGGCAATCTTGTCCTAGAGTTCACTAGACAAGGAGCACTGATCTAGAAGGTGATCCATGGTTTGCTCTTTTTCTTTACAGAGAATACATTGCGAGGGTCTAGTGAAGCCTCACTTGAGGATATTATCTCATGTGAGAAAATGATTATGTAACACAAGGAAGATAAAAATAGTCACTCTAGGCCAAGTTTTAAACCCCCAAATTTTGACCCAGTAAAGAACTGGTTGCTCATTGGGGCGATTGATGGAAAGTCGGTATGATTATTTTATGGAGAACATACGTTCGGGCTTGTATCCCCATCTGAGAATATCGGTACCATTCCTAGTTCTAATGAGTCTTTGTTGAATGTCCTCCCATAATGCATTAGTGTAGGCATGTTGCTGGAGCAGATACCATCTATCATGGGTCAACCAATCGCGAAAATCATGTTGAGTGTTCTGAACCCAAAAAGTGTTGACTTTTTTATGACGGGGAAGCAAAAAGGTACCTTGATCGGGATGAAGATTGTGCACAGACTCCAAGCATGGGAACTGGTTCCAAGAGTCCTTCTAGAAGTTGGATAAGGAACCATCATGAATCTACCAAAAACTGTGATGCTGGACAAGATGACGTTGAGAGCTTGTTACATTCCATATGAGAGAACCCTTTATGTCTTGTGAGTACCTAATGAGACTCTGAGCAGGCCAGTTGGTGGCATATTTTTTGTTCCAGAACTGGGCCTAGGGGCTGCTATTTTTAGTGATCCAATTCCACCAAGCTTTAGCACTTAGAATCTCATTATTCTGAGTCGAAACCCAAAGACCAAGCCCCCAACAATATTGGTACGACAAATGGTGTCCCATTTGACCAAGGACCAATTATGCGAGGCTTTGTCCCCTTTCTAGAGGAAGGTGCGTTGCAGAGCTCTAATAGATTTGAGTACACATTTAGGGGCGACTAACATAGAGAAAAGATAAAGGGGCATAACTTGCAGAACATATTTGATGAGAACAAGACATACAACTAGGTTGAGAGTGCATAGGGTCCACTAAGAGAGCTGGAGCTCAAGTTTGGAAAGGAGATCCCTTTAAGAAGAATTTTTGAGTGCAACGTCTATTAGTGGAGTGCCAAGATACTTAGAGGGGAGATTAGTAGTCTTGAAGTCTATGATTCTGGAGATGTTTCACTGGGAGAGAAGGGGTGTGTTAAAAAAGAGGACTTGATATTTTTTGAGATTAAAGGTCATACCAAAGGCTTTGGAGAAGCTGGAGGGGATATTACAGAGTGTTCTGGCTTCCTGGATAGAGGGATGACCCATAAGCACATTTTCATCCACAAATTGTTGATCTGTGAGAGGGGTGTGCTCATGAAGTGAGAGACCTTTGAGAGTACCAAGAGCATTGGAATGAGTGAGCATTCACCCCAAACCTTTAGTCATGAGAGTAAAAAGGAAGGGATAGAGTGGATATCCTTATCGAATACCTCAAGAAGGATTAAAAGTTTTGGAGGGGACACCATTGATGAGAATTGAAAAGAAAGCAGTGGAGATGAGGTGAAGAACCCAACTTATCTAGGAAGGGTCAAAACCAAAGGCTAGAAGGATTTGCTTAATGAAAGTCTAGTTGAGTTTGTCGAAGGGTTTGGAGAGGTCAAGTTTGAGGAGAATACCAGGATTTTTGGAGATTTTGGGGGAGTGGATAAATTCATGAGCTAGAATAATTCCATCAAGAATTTAACGTCCTTCCACATAATCAGCTTGTTACGGAGAGATGAGATGAAGTAAAGGCTTGAGGCGGTCAACGATGAGTTTGGTTATGATATTGTAAAGAACATTGCAAATAGTTATGGGTCTATACTTACATGGAGTGGAAACTTTGTCCTCTTTGGGAATAAGCATGAGGAAGGTGGCATTGATAGCCAGGAGAATCTTCTGATTGCTTCGATATTCTTCCACCATTTCCTAGATCTCGTACTTGAGAAAATCCCAACATGAATGAAATAAATTAACTGTGAAGTCGTCTAGTCCTGGGGTGGCGTCTTCCTTCATTTGTTTAATAGTTATTTCCACTTATTTGAGCATGGTGGGTCTCATGAGAATTGCATTTTGATTAGCCGCGACCAAGGAAGGTATATGTGAAGTGACCTGCTATATGACCACATCTCGATCCTGATAGTTTTCTGTGAGAAGCTCTTTATAAAATGAGACAAGTTTTGCTTCGATGTCCTTGTAAGTTTCTAGTCTATTTCCCTCAACGTTTTTGAGATGGGTGATGTGATTATTCATGCGAATTTGGATAGTGGAGCAATGGAAGAATGAGGTATTGCGCTCCCCCTCTTGTAGCCATCTAATTCTAGATTTCTACTTCCAGAGTATCTCTTCCTGTTTGATCACTCCTATATATGGGAATAAAGTTGTTGCTCCTACTAATTCATATCCTCCGTTCTGCCAGTGGTAATGATTTGTTATTACAAGTGCTCCATTTCATGCTCGAGTTGATATTTACAAGTGAAGATATTGCCAAACGTGTGCCTATTCTAGTGTTTGAGATGGTTCTTTAAGAGCTTCCATTTCATCTACGTTCTGTACATGCAAGATGAACCGATGACCTGAGTTGTTAGCCAACAATCCTTGATCATCTCAGGAAAATTAGGGTGAGTGAGCCAAAAAATTTCAAAATGAAAAGGATTTATGTGGTTTTCCTCATCCAACTCCCAATTTAAGCAAATGGGCCAATGATAATTTCATGCGGCTGGAAGAATGGAAGTTGTGAGATCCTCATTTGCGAGCATGATATGTTCCATGATGAGGAAACAACCAAGCTTGGTGGTTATCTGGGGAATTCCTTCTTTATGATTATTCCAGGTGTGAATACCATTATTGGTATCCATGTCTATCAAGCCATTATTGTCAATGAAATCCTTAAAGATAAGATCTTCTTGGAAGAGTATGCGGTGTCCTCCTCATTTTTCGTTCAAAGAGGTGATAAGATTAAAATCCCATCCAAGAATGTCTATGGGATAGGGGTTATCCTGAGTGTTCCAGTGTAAAAATTCAAGAAACGAATTTTCTGATTAGAAAGTTGAGGGCCATACACATTGGTAATTCTGTCGTGTAGATTGGTGCCAATAGGATGGAAATGAGCCGAGATGGAGTGACGAGAGGCCAATAAATTATTTAGATCTACTTCCACAAGATTCTAGGATATAGTAAGACCACCTGAAGCCCCTGTTGAGTCAACAGAAATAGATCTTCTACCCTGCCATAGTCTAGCCATCAAATTGTATAAGTTATCACTATTGGATTTGGTTTCATGTAACATAAGGATGGTATGTTTTTCCTGCTAGATATACCTTTTCAACATTCTATCTTTGTTGAGACTGTTGATTCCCCTTATATTCCAGGAGATCACCTTCATTGATTAACAATAGGGTTTGAAGGGAAGAAATACGTAAGCTGGGAATATTGCCCTCATTCCACAAGCCTGGTGTAAAGAGTGGAAATTCTTTGAATGCTTGTTTTCTACCTCTCTTTTTAACTTCCTTGAAACTCTTTTTGTTTCCTTGGGGTTACTTGTGATAATCCCAAGTCTGGCATGGGTTCTAGCTGAGTTTAATATATCAATTAATAGTTGGATTTGCTTGGGAGCTATTGCATGTAAAGTATTGTTTTTGTAGGCATCTTCTAGTTCTAAAAGATCTAAATATCCTAGATCTATATCGCCCATACCCTCATCCATTAATACATCAATATTTTGAGTGTATATGGGGATATCCGAGCCATGTGTGCTTTCTTCATGGGGTTGAGCTTGTTTGGAGGGATCATCTTTTGTAAGCTTGTCGGGCTCTGCAGCTTTCTTTCCTTTCTGGGATTCTTGATGGAGTCACTTCGTTGCGTGAGGTGCTCCATCCTCTCTAGTGTCTTGTTCATCATGTTGGGAAGCCAATGCCTCAAAGCTGTTGCTGGTGGTAGGATTATAAGGTTTTCTTATAGTGGGATACTTCTTGCCATGTTTCCTTCTATTAGTGACTTTCTTGAATCCCTCTTCGTCTACATTAGGGTTTTGTTTTTGCTCAATGGAGGCTCTGATCTGAGGGAAATATCGATATAGATGTCCATTCTCATGATGCGTTCTGCATCTGAAAGGCACATGCTCATAGTCTAGCGGTTGCACCCATTCCATGTCCTCATTATCTAGAGTGACAGAGTCCGAAAGTGTTTTAGCTATGTGCATGTAGACACAAATACAGGCATAAGATGTGTACCTTTGTTATTTGGTTTGATCTGTGACCTTGACAAAATATCCTAGTGAATTGTTGATATATTTGAGAGTGTCTTCGTCCCATTAATCCTGAGGAAGCGAGTATAGTCGAACCCATACTGGTGCCCAGGAGAAGTTTTCGGTGTCTAGGTTAAAACTTTCAATCCAGTTTTTGAGAAAGAGGCCAAGATAGTTGAAGAAGTAAGGGCCTCCTTTGACTATGCAGTCTCTGTCCTCCAAAAGGATTATGAAAAGTCAATACATTGACATTTGTTGGATTTTTTAGATGGGTTGTCATTAATTTATGCTTTTGTCTAGGTCTTTATTTCACTTTCTTGAGTTTCGGATTCATCGAGGCCTGCAAAAACAAACTGGCCATCATGTACAACTAGTTAGTGCAAGCACAAATTTGCATTGTAGCATTATATTCTAAACTAAACTAATGTGTGACATGATTCAATGCATTCTTTCCAACTGTATTGGCATTTGAAATCCTTTTTTAGAATTTAGTTGTACGTAAAAGTTTCTTCTTGTTTCTTGATATTGAAAATAATATATATATATATATATATATATATATATATATATATATAATGATCTCCTTATTTTATATTCTTATACATGTTTTGGCTAGAAAGATGGCTTATGAGGTGATAATCTTGGGAGGCTAGGATGGAGGAAGAGGAACTTGTGGATTACTCAAAGGAGGCAGAGGAAGTTTCCTGAAACCATTTTTTTGATGTAGGAATGAAGTACTAAAACATTGGAAATTCTCAAGGTTATCACATAACAACATCGAAGAGTCTAGTGACTCAAAGAAGCTAACCTATTATAAGTCCTTGGCACCACCCTAAAGCCCTAACCCTAATGTTTCCCCTAACACTATGGAGGTATATGTTGTAAAAGAATTGTTTCCCGATAAAGCCAAGAATTTTCATTTTTCTATGCTCGGGCCACCACCTATTATTCTAGGTTTCCAGATATTTATCCCTAGGTTTCTGTTTTCTAAATTTGCTTTACAAACTTCATTGGTTTATGGATCAATTTGTGTTGTTTTTCCTTGTTCTATCCCAATTTTTATGTTTTCTTTTTATGCCATGCAACCCAAAAATTCTCCAAACCCTTGTCTAATACTTTAAAAAAATCAAAACCAAATACACATCAAAATAAAATCTATTTGCATGGGTATCTAGAGGTTAAATTTTGAGGCCAGTTTAAGGCCACCAACATTCAAAGGTGATTTTGGTGTATTCCAGGTAGTCATGACAATGAGGAAAGGACCAAAACTCTGACCTTGGCATGAAAGATGAATTATGGGCCAGTTTTGTAGACTGAACCAACATTATGGGCACAGTTACATCAGAAAGGTAGCTTGTTGCAACTGTTTTGGGTAATTTTGCACAAGTTTGGGAATGAAAACATTCTCAATCTTCATTCACACCCCTAAAGGTGAAGAATTTATCTGTATTAGCTGAATGAGGACCTTAGCAAGCAGAATGGAAGTTATACCTTTGAAGTTATGAGTGATATTAGAGTTGCTTGGAGTTCCTTCCTTATCCCTATAATATAAGGCCCTTTGGTAGCTCAATAAAATTGAAATGTTTATATAAAATTAATTATGGCTCTCATTAAGGATGGATATCGTACATCATATGGGTAAGTAGATATAAAAGAAGCCCCCGCGGTAGGAAAAAAAATTCTTCAAAAAATAAACTAGAATTATAATACGATGTTGTTGTACTACCTAGGGTTGGACTAACTAATATAAATAGATGTATGTGGCATCTTTCTGGCATAAATTAAGTGGTAGGTCCTGCTATTGGTGGTCTCCTCACCTCAAAGGAAGGTAGGCCTACGGAAAAGAAGCCTTTCTCTATGTAATTGTGCTTGGTGATAGGTAGGTCCCCGATATAGGGGTATGCGGAATAGAAGGTAATTACATATATAAAGAGAGGACCATACCTCTGAAGGTTATCCATAAATGTCATGTATATCAATATATCCATGCGTATAAGGTCTGTGGGAAGAGACATGCAGACAGAAGGGAGGAAAGAACCTGCTTGCATATTTTAGGTCTAAATTAGCTGTAAATAGTCATGACAATCATGCTAAGATGAATTCTAGGAAGCACATGAAGGCTAAACAACAGTAAAATTATGCTTTTGGGCATAATTCCTCCTAATACCATCCATATGGATTGTTCTAGGTGTCTCTCTAATGCAATTTGTGTGAAAAATGGACAGTTATGGGCACCTTATGTTAAAGTGGAGGGTGATGTTAGGGTTTGATATATGTAATTAAACTTTTATACTTTAAAGCATAAATAGAACTAAAACAATGTTAGATCCAGAATAGTATTGTTGCATTACTTCAAACATAATTTTCATCTCTTTCAACTTTAACATTCCACTGGCAACTACGTTAAAGTTGGTCCTTGATATGATTTACCAAATGCCATGTATAATAACAATATTATAAGTGATAAAACAATGATAAAATAACTGCAGTAAAGAACAATAAAAATACTAATTTAGGATTGTTTTAGATTAGCCTTATACTCAGACATTTTTAGCTTTTGATCTTGTCACCGAAGGGACAAGTCACCTAGATGAACAAATAACGTACCTTGATAGAGAGAGAGAGTTTAAGAGGGTTATAGCTATAAGGATACAAACCTCATATTATTAATCAAAAGAAAGAGAAACTTCAATCAATTACTCAGGATTTAGCAGCACACCAGTAGAGATACACACTCATGCCCAGTACAGTCACCCTAGTAGAGAAGACACAGTCATACTTCTCAAAGACTCACAGTCACGTGGAGAAAGAGGGATGCAGTCACGCTGACAAGAAACACAAAGTCACGCTGGGTACACAGTCACTTTGACGACGACACATAGTCACGTTGAATAGGTGGAACACAATAGCACTAACAAGGAGACATACTACACGCTGACAGTAAAACATAGCCATGCTGGAAGGGACACATAGTCATGTTGAGCAGGTGGAACACAACCACGTTGGCAAGAGAACACAGTCACAATCGTAGGGACACACAGTCATGTTGAGCATGTGGAACACAACCACATTGGAAAGAGAACACAATCACACTAGCAAGAGAACACGATCACGTTGGCAGGGACACACAGTCATGCCAAGAAGAGAAGAGGCACACGATCATGCTAGTGAAGGAGAGACACAGTGACGCTGCAAGTGAAACACAATCACGCTGCAATTGACACACAATCATGATGTAATTGATGCATAGTCACGCTAGCAGGGAAGAGGCACGATCACGCTACAAGTGACACATAGTCACGCTATAGTGACACATAATCACGCTACGTACAAAGTCATGGTTCTGCAGGCTATTACAAGTCCATGAACCAACAAGGAAGAGAATCCACAGTCCTCGGCCAAGACCCAGATGGTTGTAAATAGATCATAGGTCAACCCAAGATAGATCACCAATAGTCACGGCTCAAGTAGTAAGAAATAACATCCCTTTTCACAAAAAGAAAGTGATATGGAAACCAAAAAATTAAGGCAGTGAAACCCTAGCAATAACAAAAAAGACTTTTACGTTAGCTACAGGTAAATCAAAGTTGATATATGTCTTGATGGATTATCAAAATGAAGGATAAAAGTTGATTTTATAATTGGGAAGGGAAATCTATAAGGGTCCTTCTTCAACCCTAGCTTTTAGGGTGTTTACCAATAAAACATAAAATATAATTAGGTTGACTTAGAATAGGTACCAAAGGTCCAATGGTAAAATAAAAACCATAAACTAAAATGGTCTAATGGTCTTACAAAATAAAACCATAAAATAAAAGTTGACTTAAGATAGTGTACCAATGGTCCAAAAATAAAAACCATAAGTAAAAGTCATCATACCAAAGGTACGCATAAAAAGGACGTTAGGACCAAGTAAAAGATAAAGGGCCAAAAGTCAACCAAATGGGTCACAAAAAGAAGTTAAGAAAACCATCATACCCACAAGACCAAGGTGTACCATAAAGGTGGAAAAACAACCCCTTTTACCCATAGGACCAACAAGACCAAGGAATTTAATATTTTCTCTCTCTCAAGGTACATTGTTTCAAATATTTTTATCATCACTTTATAAGGAGAAAATACAAACTGGATGATGTGATGCTCTGGTCATCAATATTGCTCCTAAGGGTTAGTTGTTAGTGACGTTATCAAGGGGCGACCAGTCCCTTGAGAAAAAACCTAGAAACAATAGATTAGGAGAGAGGAAATCACACATCACCATGTTGGTCAACTTGACCAAGATCCACCTGGTTAACTACCCAGGAATGTTCCTTCAGGAACTGCTTGGTCCCAGTCTAAGAATCTTCCTACTCCCAGAACAGGAAGTTTGTGTCTCAACCTGCAGGATCTGCTTGGACATCGTGTCCAATAAATTGTTTGGTCCTAAACCAGAATACCCTAGAGACATATAGGTGGCATAACCATATGTTAAGGAATTTTCCATGACATCAACCTACTTAGTCCTGGACCAAGAACCCCAAGAGACTACTTGAGGCCCTAGGGTATTTATAGGGTCTTACTCTACCCTAGTTAACTGACTAGGGTACCCTCTTCCCTGAGAACGGGTCTCGCAACTGCAAACATTTTGGTAATTGACCATGTGCCTCCATTCTTAAATAATTGCTCTCATCTCCAAGTTGAGATTCAATCCCAAACTGATTTATGTTGATAAACTCCTGGTAACTAACCAGATGCCTCCATTCTCTTGTAGAATGCCTCTCGAAGCTGCTCTGAAATCAACACCTTAAACCCAACTTTCCTATTTTTTAAGTGGATTTGTGTGTGATACAACGGTAAAATCCTATTAGAGGAAATTTCACCTCAAGATGAGCCTCCTAAAAGAAATTAATAAAATAATAGTTAAAATAATAAAATAATATTTATTAATTTTGAAGGAATAAAAGAAAAAAAATATTTTTTGTTTGTATTTTCGACATATCTCCTCGTGTTTTTACTCAAATTTCAATCGGGAGAGTTCATTGGATGCGAAATTAAATTTCACATCCAACGAGTACCCACTTGGGATACTTTTAACGGACCCTGCTACCCTAAAAGCAAGAAATACAAAAAAAAAACGTGATGCGCTACCCCAAAATCAAGAAATACCTAGAAAAAAACGTGATGATGATGTCATCATCATGTTTTTTTTGGTATTTCTTGTTTTTTAGGTAGCGGGGTCTGTAAAAAGTATGCCAAGTGGGTACTCATTGGATGCAGAATTTAATTCCGCATCCAACAAGCTCTCCCTATCGAAATTTGAGTAAAAACACGGGGAGATATGTCAAAAATATAAACAAAAAAGTAGTTTTTTTTATGATACCTATCCCCAAATTTATATTAAAAAAGTGTTTAAGACCTATACGGTATTTCAAATTTAAAGCAATTTCATTGGCTAACACATGATGACATGGAATTTGAGTTAAAGTTAAAAGGCCATTTTTGAGTTGATATTTCCTCTAAAGGCTAGTTTCGTAGCACACTCGTTATAGCAGTAGCTCTAAAAGGGGGTTGATCCACTTCAAAAGTACTTGTTTGTTGGGAATTAGGGAATTTCGTTGTAGGGACTATCTCTTATAGATATAATTTTAAGAACACACCCGGAATTTATATGTATAATAAAAGGGCGAATATCCCTAATACACAGGAAAATTTGAAGGCTATTTTATAAATAATATAATATGTATATATAATTTTTTGGCTAATGTTCCATTCTATTATAGAATCTTGGTGAATCTTTCACTAAATTATAAGATATTGTAAAATCTTGGTGAATGTTTCATTGAATTATAAAATATTGTGAAAACTTGGCGAATATGTCATCAAATTATAAAACCTTGTAATGCCTTGGTGAATATTTGTCTATGAAGACTTAACTTTTGATTCTCCAGATTACTAAGGTAGTGCAATATAAGAGCATATACTAGATCTTGAATCTCTCAACTCTTAGACCCTCAAATGAACAAATGCATGAATGAGGGGAGGAGGGATTTATTTATACATTTCACAATCAATATTGGGTCACTCACAACCAGAGGTGTTGGTGAAACATGGCTACACTAACTAGATTTAGGGCAAGTGGGGACTCCACTTTTGATCTCAACCCACAAACTCATATAACTGAACACTTTACACTGTGGAGTAATTATGGCACCCACAAACCATTATTACAACATGGAGTATTATCGAGACCCACAACCTTAACATAGAGTATGAATTCCCAAATAGCTTATTTTCAAAATCTTTCATTTTTAAGCTACCCTGTAAGAAAAAAATAAGATGCTTATACGTTTATAGATACGAATGCCACTTTTTCCTTTCTTTTGGTAACAATCAAAATATGAATTATGTCATTTGATTTAGAAGTTTTCAATTTAGTTAGAAAATTGAAATGGTTATAAGAAATAAGAACATACACTGACACGAATAGAAAGCACATTAATGCATCATCACACATATCATTAGAACTACTCTGTTACAGACTACTTTTTCTCAGAAAAACTAAGGAGGTCTTTGTACCCATGTCCTTGAAATTTTCAAAAGGATGCAAAATATGGTAAAATTATTTTAGCACCCTCTGTTAGCACTCAGAATGTACCCAGGTTGTAAAAGGTAAACTCCAAGGTAACAACAAAACCACTTTAGAAAGAAACTGGTGTTTTCTTCCAGAGAGGGATCTCTCAATACAGATTTAACAGGACTAGATATAAAACAACATTTAAATATTTGTATATATGGGTGAAACAATCACATAAACATTGGGCATGGAGTCACATACATATACGGATATCACAAAGACATATACACGAGATTCATCAAAGGCAAGATAATCACATCATCACAGTCGTTCAATTTAATCCAGGTGAAACAGAAGAGACGAGGAAACAGCCCATTAATACAGAGCATCAAAGATGAATTCTATATCAACTTTAGCAGAAAAAATGTATAAAATATCTGAAATGATGACTAGAGCATAAACATATGAATTCTAATCACCCAACGTTGTATTTCAGATACGAAGAAGAAACAAAATGAAGTGTTACACTGGGAAAATACGATCACAAAAAGAAAGAAGCACAGACTGTAATATCAATGACAGAGGAATCTCAGAAAAACCTCATGCATTTGCTTTGTTATTCAAAATATATGTTCTCCAAAATCATTCCACAACACGATGGGTTCCAACCCCCATCTCATAAAAAAGATGCCAATATATACATAAAATAATAGATCTTCCAAGAAGATTGATAACTGAATGATCGGCTTAATTTAGAGTCTTGTAACTAAACCCCTAACTTCTAGGAATAAATTACAGCTCCAATCCTAACAGATCATAAAGTAAAAATCAACTTGATAATAGGTTTTCGCCCAGTCAGCTCCATGTCTTCACCCAGTCAGCTCCTCGGTGTACAACGCCTGTCTCTACGAATGAAGTATGTATTTCGTTTTTCCAAACCTCTCCACGGTTTTCCACTGCTCTGCGCTCAGGGTGTCACATTCCATCATCTCTTTGATCGATACTTCAAGCTCCATGTAAGCTTCATATGACACCTTAGGCAATCCTTTTCTGACGATCAGGAACTTTTGTAGAATCTCAAAATCCTCTGTCAATTTATCCACAATAGTTTTCCCAGTTAGGCTCTTTTCCAAGTCATCGAATTTAGAGTGGTCCATGCGATTCTGAACTAACAAGCTGTGGTAGTGCTCCTGTGAAAACATCCATCCCTCCTCATCCCAAAAGGAAGGCAAGCCATCTGCGAACAGCTCCTTGAAAACTTGCTTGAAGTTATTAACTTGTGAAAGCATTTCATCGGCTCTGTCTTGGACTGTCTTCATTAAATGATGCTTGTCGATAAATTTCTTGGCCCACAGTACTATTGATATTCTGTCTTTTATCCCCATATCATGTAATTTCTGATATGTCAATGAATTTAGAAAGTTCAGCGCATTCTGAGCTGTAGCGAGGGGCTTTCTTTCCATATGTTCATTTACTGGCTTTAATCTTTGGTGGGCCAAATTGATCAAAATATTCTGATCATCAATAAAGTTCAGATAGTGCCTAAATTTTGTAATCTCCACAGATAAATTGTACCAAATGATATGTTTTGCTCCTTGGAGAGGACCTTTCCCAATACTTTTCTCTTTCAGTTCATTGAATTTCTTCTGCAGCTGATTCCTATCCTGTAATATTTTATTTTTACTTTCACTTATTTTGGCCAACTCAGATTTTATCTTTTCGTTCTCTGCCTTTAATTCTTTAATTGCTTCATCTTTTAAGCTTACCTGGGACATAGGCACCAACAAATCATCCGCAGAAAAATTATCCAATGGATTCTCGATATTCACAATGGACAAGTCTTTGCCAGTGGGAGTCTGACTCATTGACTCCTCCATAATCTCCTTCTCATCATTTTGATCCTTTTTCATCAAGGAAATTTGAGATAACAGTTCATTCCGTTCGGCCTCCCACCTGTCGTTTTCTTCCTGTAACTCAACAACTCTCCCTTTATATTCCATCATCTCTTGATGGACCTTGTCTTTCTCTTCTTGGAGAGCCAATAACTCAGAAGACTGAACATGCTCAGTACCTGGGATCTTCAATTTTTTCTTTAAAAATTGGAGCGCATTGTCCTTTTCTTCTAGCATTCTTCTGACTGCCTGAGTGTTGTCTGAACTGACAATATATGTTTGTAGTTTCTTAATCTGAATGCCATTCGCCTTATTCTCAACTCTTTCATGTTTCAATTGAATCTCTAACTTATCTGTCAAAATTTGTAATTTATTTATCCTTACCATAGCTTGTAACAAGTCTGAATAAACGATCTCACTGGTTTGTTTGTGAAGTTGTATCTTATCCGGTATACTGATTTTATCCAACCAGATCTCCATCTCTAACATCTTTTTGTCACTTACCATAGCCAACTTAAAGGTATTTCTTTCGGCATCTCTGGCAGAAATGAGAGAAGTTTTTGGAGTGTATAAACTTCTTACCTGCGGGAGAAAATTTCTTGTTTCTTCCATAGACTATTTTCTTTTCTCCATATAACTAGCCTTGAGATCCTCTTTTGACTTGAAAGTTGGACTTGACTCTGTACCATGTACATTTTTAAATGAAAACTGATTTATTTGTACAGCTTTGGTTGGGACTAGAGCAACCTTTTTGAAACCATCAGAAATTTCTTCATTTAAAATTTCACCACCTTGAAACAATTTTGCCTTTTTGTGTGATCCATCTTCGTCTATTTCCATACTTTCGATTTCAGACAGACTCCTCTTAATCACAATACTAGTACCCTCTGTTATTTGGGATGTTGTGACTGGTATAGTATGTGTATCTTCGTCAGACCTTGAAATCTCAGCAAACGGCAATAAATTGGTTGTTTCAGCCAGACCTTCAATAGACTGGTGATCAAACGGTTTGTTCTTGTTGGCCTGCTTCGTCAAGGAGATTACATGGTGGGGATCATAATTTATCTTTGGCTCCTTTTGGAAATCCATAATCTCCAGCAATTTCTCTATGAACACTAAAGCACCTTTACTTTTGAAAATGAAAGAGCCAACCTTGAGGGGGAATTTAATATTTGAAGACTTTTTAAAAGCTCCAAAATGCTCTTCTTGAGACTGCAACCTTTGTCTCATGAATTCTAAAGCAAAAATCCTCGGGGTGAGGAAAGCAGGTAGCTTATAAGGCTGCCCGGTAAATCCATATACTCTCAACACAGTGGAGTCTTTATGCAGGAACCACTCTCCAACTCGGTCTTTGGGTGAAGGCTGCATCAAACATTTCATCTCATCCAAAACACGGGGCAATTCTTCATCAAACAACATTTTATACACTTCCGACATGATTGAATTGACAAATACGAACATGTTGATTTGCTTGGGCAAATCAGAAGAACAGATAGTATTCAAAAACTGCAGTTCAGTGACATTGGAACATAACAGCATGTTGAACAAATAGGTCTGAAATCTAAAGAACCGAACCTTTGGAAACTCACTTAACTGAATATGGATTGCTTCAGCCAGGTACTCATCTAGACTAAACACAGGAATTGACTGAGATTCAGAGCCTAAGGAACTTATTTTCAATAAAAAACCAAGGATGACTTCGCCCACGCGACAATCATCATCAAGACCCAATATTTGACAGACCATAGATACTACTAATTGGACTTCATTTTTAAAAATATGTACAGGGTACGGTAAGAAAAGACCATCTAAAGATTGACCTTCTTTCATAATACTAGACAGGAATTGGCAACGGGTTTCAGTTTCACACTTGTTGTAAAACTCAGCAAGGATTGACTCATTCACTGACTCACGATTATCAGGGTAATTCTCAGGCAAATTGAGGTTTTCACGGATGACTGTGGCATTGAATTTACAAAGTATTCGGGACGTGGACTGACTCATGATGATTCTCTAAGAAGGAGAGTAGTTAACAGCACACCATTCTGCAAATTCCAGGAAATGGAGGGTTTGTTCGAGAGCGAAGTAATACAAAAAGGATTTACATACATTAAAGACATCATTTCCTTGTAAATTGTAATACCACAATCTTTCTTTACTGACGAAAACGCTTCCTATAGATAGGAACGGGTCACATACGCCCCGGGCGCTTTGGTCTTATCTATCTTGCAAGTTTCGGCTCCGGAGTCATCCACGATCATTGATGTGATATGTCTGTATTTCCCACCGTCAGATCGAGTAACATGTACTCGATTCCGCCAGGCTCTATTGTTTTAACCAACATGCGACTTCACAAGGCGGAGTAAATATAGACCGTGGATCTGCTTGAGTCGGATCGACGATCGTTGATCCATATATCATATTAACACCCACATACACTTATTCTCTTCGCACCTTTAGAGAGCGGACATAGTATAGGCCGTTGATCTTCAACTTTTCATTTCGCACCATTAGATCTTTTGATAACATGATCGTTTTCTCCTATCATCATATTCTTATAATATATCTTTTAACCAAGGTTCGACAAGCAACTATTATTTCTCCTTTATCATGGTCTTTTCATCCTTCTGCTAAATAGATGTGTTAACAACTGGCTCCATCTGGGGATGATATCCTCCCTGTGAGGTATCAAATAACTCGTAGACCAGGTGCCTTCTTTTGATTTTTTGTAATAACTTCTACAAAACTCATCTTTTGCTTTTCATAGATATATCATTTTTATATATTTTTAGAAAAGGAATGGTATGCTTCCTGAATCTTAGGGCTTTCACTATGAGCTTCAAATACACTCAGCTTACCATTCACGCTGACTTGTAAAGAAAAATAAGTATTTACAGGCTATGATACAAATTTTACCTTCCTCCTTAGGATAGGTAATGCTTCAGATACCTTCCATTTACAGGGTTGCTCTCCAGAAGAACCCCATTTGCATATTCTAGCAGAAATGCGTTTTGCCCTCTGTATCCAGCAACAACGTAAGGTCCTACCCACATAGGATCAAATTTTCCATGCTTGTCTTCATTAGGAGCATCCCACTTCAAAACCAGGTCACCAATTTGAAACTGTTCTTCCTTGATTCTTCTGTCAAAAGTATTTTTCATTTTCTCTTGATGTGACTGCACTTTGTCATAAGCCTTATTTCTTTGTTCTTCCAGTTCGATGATCTGATTTATCCTTCGTTGTATGTGATTTGGTTCTTCTTGCTGATCTTGGAAATATCTCATAACTGGAACCCCTAATGACGCTGGAAAAACCACTTCAGCCCCATACACCAGTTGGAACGGAGACATGCCAATTGCTCTTTTAGTGCTAATCCTGTCGGCCCATAGAGCATATTTTAGTTTGGTGTGCCAGGACCTCTTATTATCCTCCAACAGCTTCTTGATGATCCTTACTAGGCTCTTATTTGAAGATTCAGCTAACCCATTTCCTTGAGGATAATAGGCAGTTGAATGATTGAGACTTATGTGATACTTATGACAAAAATTAATCATTTTCCTAGATTTGAAAGCAGCTGCATTATCTGTTACTATCCTTTTTGGGCACCCGAATCGAGCCAATATGTTTTCTTCAAGAAAATCCATGATTACATTTTCAATGGCTCTTCTGGTAGGAATTGATTCTATCCATTTAGTAAAATAGTCTGTGGCTGTCAAAATCCACTTGTGCTGACCTGATGAATTTGGGTTTATTTCGCCAATAAAATCCAAACCCCACTGCTGGAAAGGAGCCTTAACTGTTATTGGATTCAAAGGAAGAGGTAGCACCTTTCTCTTACCGTCGAAAATTTGGCATTGATGACATTTACTAATTTCTTTATACACATCTGAGAATAATGTAGGCCAATAATAACCAGCTCTTAGGATTTTTTTTGTCGTCACTTTCCAAGAAAGATGTCCTCCACAGTCTCCCTGATGAAATTCTTTGGTAATTTGCTGAGCTTCATCTTCCAAAAGACAATTCAGCAACACTCCTCTAGGGTCCTTCCAATAAAGATATCGATTTATGATACAAAATTTAGCAGATTTTAACTTTACAGATCTCACTCTTGATTTACTTAATCCTTCTGGTGCTTGCAAATTTCGGAGAACAAAAACAATATCAGAATACCAAGGAGACGTTATAAAATCAACCATTACTTCTATCTCTGTATCCAACTGATCAGACTGGTGAGACAAAAAATTGATTTGCAAAGATTCACAATTTGAATTTGTCATCATTTTCGCCAACCCTTGTCCTTTAACCAGCTTTGTGGGCTTTATTTCTATGTCATATTCCAGTAATGTTGCTATCCATCTCGCCCTCCTGCCTTCTGGATCTGGTTGCGTCAAAATTGCTTTTACTGCAACGGTTGGAACATGTGCAATTATATGTGAATGAAAAACATATACCCTGAAATATTTTAATGCTTTAACTAAAGCATATGCCTGCTTTTCCATGATGTCATATTTCAATTCTCCATCCCTTAACATTTTACTGAAAAAAGCTATAGGATGTTCCAAATTTTCATCATTTTTCTGCAATAACACTGTTGCTATAGTATGTTCAGAAGCATATGAGAATACTGAGAAGTCCTTGGTAAAATCTGGACTTACCAGTACAGGAGCCTCTGAAATTGCTTTCTTGATTTCCCAAAAAGACTCCCTATCTTCTGTATTCCACTTTATTTCATGCCCCTTTTTTAACATATTTGTAATATTCATCAAAATCTCAGCAAAACTTGGTACAAATCTCCTCAAGAAATTTACCTGCCCTAGAAATGATTGTATCTCCTTTTTGCTTCTGGGCTCTCCTACCTTCAGAATTGCACTTACCCTCTTAGGATCAATCTTTATGCCATCTTTGGATATTATATGGCCCAGCAGCTTTCCTTCTTCTAATGCAAAATTAGACTTCTTTGGGTTCAAAGATATACCATATTTCCTACACTTCATGAAAACTTTCTCCAGATGACGTAGATGTTCTTTGTCAGACTTTGAATAAACTGTGATACCATCCATATAAATCACCACGAAATGTCCAATTTCTCCTCAAAGGCAATATCCATAGCTCACTGGAAAGTAGCTCCTGCATTCATCAGATCGAAAGGCATTTTTGCATACATGAAGGTGCCCCAAGGTGTAGTGAAAGTTGTTTTTTCTTGATCTTTTGGTAACACCTTGATTTGATTATAACCAGAAAAACCATCTAACATTGAAATTCTCTCAGCTCCCACCACCTGCTGTAGTATGTGATCCATTTTTGGTAAAGGATAATTGTCTTTCATGGAGACCTTATTCAAATTGCAGAAATCTATGCACAATCTTATCTCTCCATTCTTCTTTCTGACAGGTACCAAATTCGCAACCCATTTAGAAAACCTGAGTGTTACAATGATCTTGGCATCAAACAACTTCTTTATTTCCTTCTCAATGACGGGGAGCAATTTAGGATTTATCCTCCTGAGTTTCTGTTTGAAAGGCTTCTCCCCGGGCTTTATAGGAATAGTGTGTTGTATGATAGATGTATCATATTCTTTAAGGTCTTCATAACTCCAAGAAAATACATCTGTATACTTTTTCATTAACTTCACATAGTCTTATTTCTCCTTTTCAGGCAGTTTCTTGGATAATTTTAGGATTTTAGGATTTTCTTCAGTACCAATATTTTTATCCTCAACAGCATCTCCAACAAGTTTTACTTTGGGATTCTTGGCGACGTCATTCTAAACAAAAATCTTCTCCAAAGGGATCAGGCCTCTTAGTATGAAATTATTTTTTAGCTGGATAATATCCTTACCTCCCAGGGTTTTCCTTAGCTTCTTAGCATCTTCTTCTTCTGTTTCAATTTCTTCATCTCTCTCAAGGGTCTCATCATTATTATTTTCAGTGTCAAAATGAGTATTCACAAACTCTCCTGATAATTCTAAAAATCTTCTGATTTGCATGTCATCTTCGAATACTTGCCAATTATTAGAATTATCAGGAATGGACGGTCTATTTACAATCTCCACCTGGTACTCCTTCTGACTAGCCATAGGGGTTTCAAATTTTCCAGCAGATACAGCTAAAGAATCAGCTACCAAATTTTCGAGTCTGGGAACTACTTGAATTGTATGCTCTGTAAAGAAGTTACCAAGCATATCCCACACTTCATTTCTATAAGCCCTCATTCGAGGATGCCTGGTTTGATAGCTTTCATTTACTTGGTTTATCACCAACTCAGAATCTCCCAAGATCCTTATTCTCTGAGCCCCCAAATCTTTCAAAGCATGTAATCCCAATAACAAAGCCTCATACTCTGCCACATTGTTTGTGCATTCAAATGTCAATTTGTATGATAAAGCCTTAAAATCTCGAATAGGAGAAATTATATACACACCAGCTCTAGCACCAATTTTTGCAGCAGATCCATCAAAGTACATAATCCACTGGCCTTCTCTTTTTTGCTTCGCCTCCAAAGCATTCTGTTCCATCACTTCTTTTTCTTTATGTTCTTCGGACTTCTCCTGCAATGCCTTTTCTAAATCATGTGGGACAACATCATTAAAGAAAATAGAAGACCCCAAATCAGTATCAACAGCATATATGTGATGAACTTCAGGTTTATCTTAACTGCTTACTACATAGGGAGTTCTTTTTTCACTATATAATCTTCTGCTCCCATCTCGAACAGGAATTGTAGCATATGACATGTCCATCTGTAAACTACCTTTCAGCTTGGAAGTCCAAGATCTTAACAACAGTACCCCGAACTTGGGTGGAATATCTGCCACTACCACATCCATAACTATAGTTTTAGATGGCAATTTGTTTAAGGTTACCACCATATCTTTAATCGAACCAAGGAATTTTACTCTTTTAGAATCAAATGAGTACAAATCTTTGTAAGGTCTTGTTACTTCTAATCCCAGACTTTCTACTACTCCTTTAGGCATTAGATTATGTGATGCCCCTCAGTCTAGCATAGCATTATGGACCACTTTATCATGCACATTTAGACTTAAATAGAAAGGAGGAACTTCTTCACTTTCTAAATTTTCAACTTTTGACCCAAATGAAATAGCGAGATTATCATCATTCAGTTCTAGAATGTCAGATTGCCATTCCCCTTGATTTTTGACCATTTTTGTGATAGTATCCCTGTATTCAGTGTTTCTCAATAACTCATTAAATGGAACAGATATTTTTAGCTTCGAAAGCTCATTTTGTAAATTAAAACCAGCACCAATCTTTTCCACATCAACTGGAGTCGCCTGTTTGTTTCTTTTATCTCTTTGTACATCATTTTCAACCTCCTTATTTACAGAAGGCTCTTTTTGTAGTTCTTTTCCCTTTTCCACATTCAAAGAACTAGAGGAAGGCTGATTTGGGTTTGTCTTTCCTTTATTTATGAGGACATCCCTGTTCCTCAATCTGATTTTCCTTTGCACATCATCCATAGCATGTAAATGCCCCTTTTGATACTGCTCGTTCTCCATCTCAAATTCTTCATTTCCATTTTCGAACATGTTATGCTCTTCCTCAGTAAGATAGATCTCTGAATCTTGTTCTCCAAAAAGGTGAATCTCATTTTCAGGGGGATCCTCTTCATCAGCAACATAATTTTCAGGGAATGGTGGACGGATGGGTTGTTCTTCTTGATTTCTTGGATTTCTCTAGTCTCTCTGTCTATTTTGGGGAGGAACAGGGGGAATTTGGTCTTCTGAAATTTGGATTCCTGATTTGGGGGTCTCCTTGCTCTCTGTTGAAAGGCTTAGTATCCATAGTTAATCTATCCATCAACTTTTCCATGGTTTTCAACATCATTTCAAATTTAACATCAGCAGAAGAGGATGAAGTAGAAGGCGAATTCTCTTCTTTTCTCCTCCTATCCAAATCCCTATTCTTCATCTTTCCACTCGCCATCATGTTAGCTTCCACTTCTAGGGCATCAGTAAACATGGCAGCAAGAGTTGCCGATTTCCTCTCCCACAATGAGAATGCAAAATCATTATCAAAGGCCCCAGCATAATGTAGTTTAGTAGCTGCAGGAGAAGGTTTTATATCTTCCGGAATAGAGTTGTAAGCCCTCATGAATCTTCTTGAAAATTCATGAACAGATTCGAAACCTCCTTTTTTGAGACTGTTATACTGAGATAAAAGCTGTAGAGGATTCTGTTTATCATCCCACCTGTCCAGGAAAGCATTTTGGAAGGCCTGAAAATTTACTATAGACCCGTTTGGCAAGTCTTTGAACCACTTCTTTGCCTCTCCTGACAAACTTTGAGCAAATAACCGCATTTTAACATCAGGATAATCAACTTCTTCTAAGTCAATAAAATCTTCAAACTTGGCAACATGTTGTTTCGCGGTTATATCACCCTCTCCATCAAATAAAGAAATTCTCTGAGAATAATTTTGAGGGAGATCATGTAATACAGCAGGCAGACGCAAGGGAGCAAATCTGGCGGCCATTGGTCTGGGTGGGTTCACAAGAACTGAAGAAATTTGAGTACTTTGAGAGGTAAATGTGTCAGCTTTGGTGGTTCGTTGTAAATCTCTCCAGAGGAAATCTAACAGATAAGATTCTAACCTACGAGGATTGAACTCAGTATTTTTAAGGTTAGATTCAGATTTAGTTCTCAACAGGTTCTTTCCAGTATTAACTCCCCATTCTGGTTTGATATAAGAATCTTGTGATGATGATGCGCCGAACAAAGGAAAACCTAACTTTTCTTTATTTTTTCTCTTAAACAACTTTTTTGGATCTTCAAAACTTTTCAAGATTTTAGTGTCAGAGTTACCTCGCGTGTGTCTTCTTGAAGCCAGAATGACTCCTTAATATTCGAAAAAATTAGACAATGGAGTCGCCAGGGAAAATATACAACCTTCTTTTCTTGATAAGAATTTCTGTTTGCCCTCAGAATTCTTCTTTTAAAGACTGTCGTTCTCCCAGGGTAGATATGCTCATTCGTTCCCCGGTAACGGCGCCAGTTTGTTAGCACTCAGAATGTACCCAGGTTGTAAAAGGTAAACTCCAAGGTAACAGCAAAACCACTTTAGAAAGAAACTGGTGTTTTCTTCCAAAGAGGGATCTCTCAATACAGATTTAACAGGACCAGATATAAAACAACATTTAAAGATTTGTATATATGGGTGAAACAATCACATAACCATTGGGCATGGAGTCACATACATATAAGGATATCACAAAGACATATCCACGAGATTCATCAAAGGCAAGATAATCACATCATCACAGTCGTTCAATTTAATCCAGGTGAAACAGAAGAGACGAGGAAACAGCCCATTAATACAGAGCATCAAAGATGAATTCTATATCAACTTTAGCAGAAAAAATGTATAAAATATCTGAAATGATGACTAGAGCATAAACATATGAATTCTAATCACCCAACGCTGTATTTCAGATACGAAGAAGAAACAAAATGAAGTGTTACACTGGGAAAATACAATCACAAAAAGAAAGAAGCATAGACTGTAATATCAATGACACAGGAATCTCAGAAAAACCTCATGCATTCGCTTTGTTATTCAAAATATATGTTCTCCAAAATCATTCCACAACACGTTGGGTTCCAACCCCCATCTCATAAAAAAGATGCCAATATATACATAAAATAATAGATCTTCCAAGAAGATTGATAACTGAATGATCGGCTTAATTTATAGTCTTGTAACTAAACCCCTAACTTCTAGGAATAAATTACAGCTCCAATCCTAACAGATCATAAAGTAAAAATCAACTTGATAATAGGTTTTTGCCCAATCAGCTCCATGTCTTCGCCCAGTTAGCTCCTCGGTGTACAACGCCTGTCTCTATGAATGAAGTATGTATTTCATTTTTCCAAACCTCTCCATGGCTTTCCACTGCTCTGTGCTTGGGGTGTCACATTCCATCATCTCTTTGATCGATACTTCAAGCTCCATGTAAGCTTCATATGACACCTTAGGAAATCCTTTTCTGATGATCAAGAACTTTTGTAGAATCTCAAAATCCTCTGTCAATTTATCCACAATAGTTTTCCCAGTTAGGCTCTTTTCCAAGTCATCGAATTTAGAGTGGTCCATGTGATTCTGAACTAACAAGCTGTGGTAGTGCTCCTGTGAAAACATCCATCCCTCCTCATCCCAAAAGGAAGGCAAGCCATCTTCGAACAGCTCCTTGAAAACTTGCTTGAAGTTATTAACTTGTGAAAGCATTTCATCGGCTCTGTCTTGGACCGTCTTCATTAAATGATGCTTGTGGATAAATTTCTTGGCCCATAGTACTATTGATATTCTATCTTTTATCCCCATATCATGTAATTTCTGATATGTCAATGAATTTAGAAAGTTTAGCGCATTCTGAGCTGTAGCGAGGGGCTTTCTTTCCATATGTTCATTTACTAGCTTTAATCTTTGGTGGGCCAAATTGATCAAAATATTCTGATCATCAATAAAGTTCAGATAGTGCCTAAATTTTGTTATCTCCACAGATAAAGTGTCCCAAATGATATGTTTTGCTCCCCGGAGAGGACCTTTCCCAATACTTTTCTCTTTCAATTCATTGAATTTCTTCTGCAGCTGATTCCTGTCCTGTAATATTTTATTTTTACTTTCACTTATTTTGGCCAACTCAGATTTTATCTTTTCATTCTCTGCCTTTAATTCTTTAATTGCTTCATCTTTTAAGCTTACCTGGGACATAGGCACCAACAAATCATCCGCAGAAAAATCATCCAATGGCTTCTCGATATTCACAATGGACAAGTCTTCGTCGGTGGGAGTCTGACTCATTAACTCCTCCATAATCTCCTTCTCATCATTTTGATCCTTTTTCATCAAGGAAATTTGAGATAACAGTTCATTCTGTTCGGCCTCCCACCTATCTTTTTCTTCCTGTAACTCAACAACTCTCCCTTTATATTCCATCATCTCTTGATGGACCTTGTCTTTCTCTTCTTGGAGAGCCAATAACTCAGAAGACTGGACATGCTCAGTACCTGGGATCTTCAATTTTTTCTTTAAAACTTGGAGCGCATTATCCTTTTCTTCTAGCATTCTTCTGACTGCCTGGATGTTGTTTGAACTGACAATATCTGTTTGTAGTTTCTTAATTTGAATGGCATTCGCCTTATTTTCAACTCTTTCATGTTTCAATTGAATCTCTAACTTATCTGTCAAAATTTGTGATTTATTTATCCTTACCATAGCTTGTAACAAGTCTGAATAAATGATATCACTGGTTTGTTTGTGAAGTTGTATCTTATCTGGTATACTGATTTTATCCAACCGGATCTCCATCTCTGACATCTTTTTGTCGCTTACCATATCCAACTTAAAGGTATTTCTTTCGGCATCTCTGGCAGAAATGAGAGAAGTTTTTGGAGTGTATAAACTTCTTACCCGCGGGAGCAAATTTCTTGTTTCTTCCATAGACTGTTTTCTTTTCTCCATATAACTAGCCTTGAGATCCTCTTTTGACTTGAAAGTTGGACTTGACTCTGAACCATCTACATTTTTAAATGAAAACTGATTTATATGTACAGCTTTGGTTGGGACTAGAGAAACCTTTATGAAACCATCAGAAATTTCTTCATTTAAAATTTCACCACCTTGAAACAATTTTGCCTTTTTGTGTGATCCATCTTCGTCTATTTCCATACTTTCGATTTCAGACAGACTCCTCTTAATCACAATACTAGTACCCTCTGTTATTTGGGATGTTGTGACTGGTATAGTATGTGTATCTTCGTCAGACCTTGAAATCTCAACAAACTGCAATAAATTGGCTGTTTCAGCCAGACCTTCAATAGACTGGTGATCAAACGGTTTGTTCTTGTTGGCCTGCTTCGTCAAGGAGATTACATGGTGGGGATCATAATTTATCTTTGGCTCCTTTTGGAAATCCATATTCTCCAGCAATTTCTCTATGAACACTAAAGCACCTTTACTTTTGAAAATGAAAGAGCCAACCTTGAGGGGGAATTTAATATTTGAAGACTTTTTAAAAGCTCCAAAATTCTCTTCTTGAGACTGCAACCTTTGTCTCATGAATTCTAAAGCAAAAATCCTCGGGTTGAGGAAAGCAGGTAGCTTATAAGGCTACCTGGTAAATCCATATACTCTCAACACAGTGGAGTCTTTATGCAGGAACCAGTCTCCAACATAGTCTTCGGGTGAAGGCTGCATCAAACATTTCATTTCGTCCAAAACACGGGGCAATTCTTCACCAAACAACATTTTATACACTTCCGACATGATCAAATTGGCAAATTCGAACATGTTGATTTGCTTCGGCAAATCAGAAGAACAAATAGTATTCAAAAACTGTAGTTCAATGACATTGGAACATAAGAGCATGTTGAACAAGTAGGTATGAAATCTAAAGAACCGAACCTTTGGAAACTCACTTAACTAAAGATGGATTGCTTCAGCCAGGTACTCATCTAGACTAAACACAGGAATTGACTGAGATTTAGAGCCTAAGGAACTTATTTTCAATAAAAAACCAAGGATGACTTCGCCCACGCGACAATCATCATCAAGACCCAATATTTGACAGACCATAGATACTACTAATTGGACTTCATTTTTAAAAATATGTACAGGGTACGGTAAGAAAAGAACGTCTAAAGATTGACCTTCTTTCAAAATACTAGATAGGAATTGGCAACGGGTTTCAGTTTCACACTTGTTGTAAAATTCAGCAAGGATTGACTCATTCATTGACTCACGATTATCAGGGTAATTCTCAGGCAAATTGAGGTTTTCACGGATGACTGTGGCATTGACTTTACAAAGTATTTGGGACATGGACTGACTCACGATGATTCTCTCAGAAGGAGAGTAGTTAATAGCACACCATTCTGCAAATTTCGGGAAATGGAGGGTTTGTTCGAGAGTGAAGTAATACAAAAAGGATTTACATACATTCAAGACATCGTTTCCTTGTAAATTGTAATACCACAATCTTTCTTTACTGACGGACACGCTTCCGATAGATAGGAAGGGGTCACATACGCCCTTATTTCTGTCGACCAAATAATCCCCTCTGTCATCTATAACACGACCAGACCCTTGTAATTCTTTCTCCTGGTCCATAATTCAGTGATAAATGGCAATTAAACTAACGAATTATGGGTGTTTTAAGCCTTACCTGTTAATTGTAGCGGCATGTTTGAAAATGATAGTCGAAGGTTGACGAATCCGCATGGCTTTTTCACCCGTCCGGAGCCAATAAAACACCCACGGGACAAGTCAAATTCCCTTTTATAAGACCCCACTCCGGAGCGTTCATTTGGCGGTTTCCACTAAACCATTTTAGCCTCCGAAGTACACCACAATTTGCCACATGGATAGTGGTTTATATTCAGCGACCTCCCTTTACCTTTATCCGCCGCGCATCTTCCCACTCTGGATCCATCCGTAATCGTTGATCTCTTTCACCTTTAATTCTCGACCATTGGATCAATCGCCACATAACTAATTCCGCCGGGTGTCCCGACCTTATGCCTCGTGCAAGTTCCCTTTCCGGAGTCGCCCACAACCGTCGATGTGATCTACCTTTATTTATCCGCCGTTAGATCGAGAGACACATATGGGATTCAGCTGGGCGCTTTGGTCTTATCTATATTGCAAGTTTTGGCTCCGGAGTCATCCACGATCATTGATGTGATATGTCTTTATTTCCCACCGTCAGATTGAGTAACATGTACTCGATTCCGTCGGGCTCTATTGTTTTAACCAACATGTGACTTCACAAGGCGAAGTAAATATAGACCGTGGATCTGCTTGAGCCGGATCGACGACCGTTGATCCATATATCATATTAACACCCACATACACTTATTCTCCTCGCACCTTTAGAGAGCGGACATAGTATAGGCCGTTGATCTTCAACTTTTCATTTTGCACCATTAGATCTTTTGATAACAAGATCGTTTTCGCCTATCATCATATTCTTATAATATATCTTTTAACCAAGGTTCGACAAGCAACTATTATTTCTCCTTCATCATGGTCTTTTCATCCTTCTGCTAAATAGATGTGTTAACACCCTCATTGAATGCAAAACACTATATATCAAATAAAATAATGTCTACATCTCAATTCAAACATGCCCTATTGTTGGAGGAGCTAGTCGATGAGCCAACTAGACTAGTTAGCTGACTAATTAGAGATTAGGTTGGCCTCCAAAGGTTGTGTCAGTTGATTGAACCGATAAGTATTTATTCATAACTGTTTCGTAATCATATATAATAGGTTGTTGACCCAGATATGAACTTGGTTCGGTTTGATGTTGGTATGTGAACCCATATGTGTTTTGTGTAATATAAAGTTGTTATTCGACCTACTATCTTGTCTTTGTTATGATTATATGATTATATATGTGTATTATTGGTAACTTAGTGATCTGAGTGATTACAACATTGGTTCTATTGTCGGTAGTACACGTACAGATCAAATGACCATTAGCATATGATCTTAGAGCAAGAGCTTAAAGATTGTTGGGAGCGTAAGATCACAAACTACTTGCAGAATTACGCTAGAAGAAACAAGCTGACTATTTCCCAGGTGAAGGAGAAATTCTTCACTAAAATGCATGAAAATTTTGTAGAATCGGTGCCTAAGTTTCTGAAGAAATTACTTGATGAAAAAGCTGGTAGACACTAAGGAACGAGAGTTGCTCCACAAACTAATACATGGTGGACAAACAAACCTGTCATTATGGTTTGAGAAAATCATAGACGAGTTCTGTCAGGAACAGGCCATGGAAGAGAGAGTCTCAGTCGAAACTATCAAAAAGAGGTTCTATACCGACTTTACTGAGCAATTCCTTTTCTCAATGCTGAATATTTTATTTAAATTCCTGATTGACAGACGAGTAGGGCATATTGTCGAACCTCATCCATCACTAGTTGAACTGCCACTGAATACCAATTGGGTGGAGAAGCAGAAAGCGTGGGAAATTTTTATAGCAGAAAGGGAGTGGGAGTACTTCTTGAACAAATAAACAGAACTATCTGGGCTTACTAAAGCGTCGGGTAGGCTATGGGGGGGTGGTTGGTCATATGTCGGGGTGGAGTAGAAGGATTCTAGTTGACTTTAAGAGGAACCACCAGCAATGAACAGTCGGGCCAAGAAATAAATAATTCAGATAGTTACTCACAAAAGCACTCAGGATTTGCAAAATATAGAGAGAGATAAGAGGTAGAAAAGAAGGGAGGAACGAAGAGAGCAGGCCATCGCGCTGCAGAGAAGAATGAATACCAAGGTGACTAAACAAGAAGGACATCCGCCAGAATCGAGTCATGACCGACAAGAAGAAGGTGTAGATGAGGAAGAAGTGTCACCAATGCAAGAAGACCTGTGGATAGAGCAGCATGAATCTCTCCATATTGAGATACCCCAAGAGGTAAGACCTTTATCTCCAGTTAATCCGAACCTAAGTGCCCATGTGCAGACCATTGTTGAAGAGGACCTAAGGCAATGAGCTGGTGAGTTCGACGTATGGAGTCAACTAGACGGTGAAGGAAATGATGTTGATCATTTGGTAATTTGTCAACCTGAGGAAGGAAACTGGGTCACATTCCAAATGTACCCATCCAACCGAAGTATCAATCTACTCTACTCAGGCAATGAAGGAGCACCCCCCCCTAGCAATCACAACTTTAGGAAATACAGAACAGTTGGATCCGCACAGGAGAATATCCAAGCTACATAAATTAGCTTGGACTTCATTAGAATAGGTCAAATTGATCTGACTACTTGTCGAGGAGAAATCGACAAATAAAAATTTCGATGCAAATGAGAGTTCTGTCGAAACTAGTTGTGACTTACACAGAGCTGCAGAGAATATCCCACCACCCCCACCACCACCACTTAAAGCAGATGTCGACAATGACTACATGGGGCATGCTGCAACACACATCCCCCTCTATTAGGGTGATGAGGATCCCAGCCTACATCGGTTCATCTGTGAATCGACATGGGATGCTAACGTTGTAACTAGTGAAGACAGACAGATGGTGTAGTTCGCTAGTGCCTTACAGAAGAGGGCACTAACTTGGTATATGACATATACCAAGAAGACACCTAATGCAACCAAGGCAGAAATTAAACAACAGTTCTTATCCTTCTTCAAAACAACACCAGATGCAAAGCATCTGGTGTCAAAAAAGCTGAAAACAACTGTTCAAAAACCTCCAAAAACTATTCGTAACTATGACAAGTGATGGAAGGATCTATTGAGCCAATTAGACTATAACATTGATGAACAATTATTAATTCAATGGTTCCTTGCAATACTTGCACAAAATATTCGAAGACTGATAAGTCCAAACACATTCAAATCATATGAAGAAGCACTGACGAAAGCACTGCAGGTCGAGATGGACGATGACTATCCACCACATCCTGTCGACAATCACATTGAGGAGCAGTTGGAAATCATGCAAAAATCATTAAGAGAGTTGTACCTTAAAGGTCAGGACATCTGGTGCACAAACTGCTCGATGGACGGACACACCAAAGACAACTGTCGATAAGAAGTCAATCAACAAGATGTCCGTTTTGTTCAAACAAAGTGTTTCTGTGACATTTTCCAAGAACATGGGTCACACACGACAAAGGACTGTCCTTACAATATGAAAAATGGAAAAGCTTCATGGTGTGCGATATGTGAGGTAAAAATTCATGCGATACTCGACTGCCATTTGAACCTAAATAATCGACAAAATTACCACGTGGTCTACCAAACAAATGTTGTTGCTCAGAACAATGATAATATCCTGAGAAACAATGAACAAAATGAACCAAGTAACCAACACTATGAAGGTCGAAAATACGAGTGTTGGTTTGACAATCGTCGTGGAGGATTTGGAGGTCGAGGCCGATTCAATGGAAATCGGGACAATAGACCACGACAACCCGTCTAGTGTTTTACATGCTATAAAGAAGGCCATGGATACACAGACTATCCGTATAAAGATCGGACCGACCTGAAATTTTGTACTAGTGGCATGGGCGATCACCCACTAGAGGATTGTCCCACTATACTTGAAAAAATTAATAAGAAAAAAAATGTTAATGTCTTGTCCTGTGTTAAGAAATGTGATATAATCCCTACTAAGAATTTACATGTAGTCACTAGACAAGGGACAAAAACTGGTAATGATAATCCATGCATAAGTATAATAAAAAGCAAAGACGATTATCCTAGCCCTATAAAGCAAAAATAATTGTACAGTGATGCATCAAACATGTTCCAATAGTTCGCCCGACAAGAAGAGATTGATAACAGTCGACAAGATGTCTCACAAGAATTACTTAACTTAACACATAATGACAAATAAGTAGCACAATTTATTAATCTGTTATATAATATTAAGAACAAGCCTAGCATGGAGAAACAAACTAAAAATATATGCAGCCTTAATCAGAAAGATAAGAGTGATACCAACCCACTTGTCTCCCTGGAAATTGAGGGATATCATGTTCGACAAGTCATTCTCAACTTTGGATCCCAAGTAAATATTATGACATGAGACAAATGGGAACAACTAGGAAAACCTCGACTAAACGAATTAGGCATATATCTCAAATTAGTAGATCAAGGACTGATCGAACCTATCGACGTATGGCACAATGTTGACACAACTATTAAAGGAATTACCACAAAAGTCAATTTCAAAATCATTGACCCGAAAGAAGGATCCAATTCTTTCCTAGCCTTGGTGGGCCACCCCTGGGGTCGAAAGATGAAAGCATTGATTTTGTTAGACAAAGAGAGGATAAAAATCAAAGGAAATGGACAAAAATTTATTGTACCCATTCACCCTTCTCAAGGTGAACCTTGAAATAAACCGATAGATGAAGAAGTTTACATTCGACAACTCTACAAAATCCAAAATAACGAAGACTATATTGAGCCAAACATCTACGGGGAACTTCACTTGGGGAACCAAGACTTAGTTGGATATAATTTGGATACAGAATTATACGATTGGGAGATAGAAAATTATGAAACTCAAGCACACGGATGTTGGACTATCCAAGATATATCAAAGAAACTAACTTGACAATGTTTTTCAGTGTCCATCATTCCAAAAATATTTGAAAGAAAAATTAGGGAATACCCTTCTTTAGCGCCGATTAAAACAGAAAATAAACAACCTCTTCGGTATAAAGAAAGAGAGTCACCAGTACTCCATATCAAACAAGTTTCTCAAAACTTAGGAGAGCATGGCCGAATACAAATTCTGGTCGATACATTTACAAGTCAAGCTGCTCGATGGTGGGATACCCATCAGTCAAGGCTACAAATGTGGACAACATCTTCAACATACTTCGTCGAGAGATTCGGCGGAAGGAAGCTAACTAAGCAGGCACAAATACCAGTCTTCACACAAGGACAAAACCCTAAAAATCACATAAGTATATGCGAAAGGAAATGGAGAAGACTTGGGTACAAAGATGAACGAACATGGCCACACTTATTTCCATCCACACTTGACGATTTACCAAACAAATGGTATAATATGAAAGAAGCTCGAGGTGAAACATTCATATGGTAAGAACTTAAGGAAATTTTCATTAAATACTTTAGATTCATACTGGAAGATATCAAACTGGTCGAAGCGACAGAACAAATAAAAACATTTATACAACCGACTGTACATCATACTCTAACACAAAACCATAACTGACTGAAAGCATATTGTAATAACATTCGATCGAATAGAATATCACAGTCGACAAGACTTCGACTGGAGAATGAGCACATATAGGGGAAAATATTTCAGTGGAAAACTGATCATCCAGAAACAGTAAAACCAATTAAAACAATATTCAAAGTTGAGTTGAATGACAAGGATGATATCGACAGGATGACAACAACAGACTTCCTGGCATCATTTTCACATTTTAAAGAAGGAAGTCGACAAATAAATGAAAGCAAGGCACTAGAATGGATGGACGCGAAAGTTAAAACCAAAGAAGTCGACATCTCGAATGATGATTGATACAACATGGCACGAATAGGTGATTATTGGAATGACGAACAAACAACCAAAATAGTTAACCTATTAAAATAATTCCCAGGATGTCTTTTCCCAAAACTATAAAGACCTAAAAGGGTTAGTACAAGAGATGGGTGAAATGAAAATAGACATAAAACTTGATGCAAGACCAATAAAGAAAAGGCCTTACAAATTATCTCACAAATATAAAGAAATAGTGAAAAAGGAGATCGACAACATGCTAGTAGTAGAGATCATATATCCAATCGACCAATCAGAATGGGCAAGCCCTATGGTTGTCCAACCGAAAAAAAACATGATACGACAAAATTACGAATCTGTGTCCATTTTTGAGAGCTAAATAAAGTCACCCTAACAGATCCATTCGCAGATGATCAATTCTTAAATGAAGTTGCAAGACATGAATGTTACTCTTTTATAGATGGATTCTCAGGGTATAATCAAGCTCCAATTTCAAAAGAGGACCAAAAGAAGATGACATTTGTCTATGAATTTGGTTCATTTGCTTACAATGTCATGCCATTTGGGCTAAAGAATGCACCAGTTGTATTCTCAAGGACAGTGGTCAAAGCATTTTAAGAATACATACACTAGTACAAGTGATCAATTTTTCCACGGCCAAAACATGGCAATATCCACGGAGAAGCGTGGATATTGCCACGTCTAAGTATTTGTTTTCCCGTGGAAACTATTTCGTCGCAATAGCGACGACCCGTTAATTGCGTGGCAAGAGCGACGATGTTCTATTTTGCTGTGTGTATATTTCCATGGGTAGGCCGTCTCTATAGCGACGGGAAGACGTCGCAATTGCGGTGGCAATTCCTAAAATGGAAATGAAAAACCCCAATACCTGCGACGGTAAGACGTCGCTATATCGATGGAGAGACGTCGCAAAGTTCCACGGCAAGACGTCGCTATAGCGACGCTCTCTGTAGTTTTTAAAAAATATATATATGGTCATTTTAGGCACCTAAAATTTGACAGTTTTGTCATTGGTCGAAAGAAGAAATAGGGCACCATTAGCTGATGGGCACCACCTGATCTTATTGATTTTCTCCTCTATCTCCAAACTCTTCAAATAGTCAAACTAGCAATAGGAGAGCACATGATCTGAGCATATACAAAAGACTTTGGACAACAATCCTTATCAAAGTTGAACTAAATATAATGCTACAAATATATTAGAAACACAAAAAATGCAAAAGAATACCTCAGGCTCATGACTCTGGAATTCTGTCTTGTAACGAAATTCAGGATGCCTTGTAATAGGATAATCCATTCTCTCCAGCTCTTTTCGAGAATGCAGCTAATTTTTTTTTTAAACAAAGGAATATTAAACATTTATAAATAAATGTTCTGTTATTGATTCAATGGCCAGGACAACCAAACTCCCTTCAAAAGATAAAGTGCTATAATTAAAGAATATT
>LPNX010019409.1:0-43923 GCA_001517045.1 Pseudotsuga menziesii | reverse complement strand
CATTCTTCCAATACCAAAATTTAACCTCTATTCTTATGAAATTGATGAAGAGTATAAGAAATATCACAGTCCCAAATTCCTAGGTCCCCGTTTTAAAATTTGAAAACAAAATTAATGTCCAGTTCGGTGTATACAAGAATATTACGCCCAATTCAGCGTTAACACAGAAACCCTATCTAAAATTAGAGGGTAGAATCTTGGACGAGAATTCTGAAATTCTTAGAAGGTCATTAGGAGAGATCTTCTCCATAATTCCTGCACCACCCTACTTAACTGTGGCCACCGTTTTCGATTGAATTTGCATGCCATATTTATTCCCAGGTGCACCAAACAGGGAGGTTCGCCAAGCCATGAAGAATACAACATAAACCCTAGGTTAGGAATGTTATCAGTGATGAATAGCCGATGCCGATTGCTGATTACTGCTGAACGCTGCCCAAATCGCAATATTCTCCTCTCCAGAGTGCATCTTAGGACTGTTTTCAATAGAATGGTATCCCTCAGTAACAACATTCACCGTTTTCAGATTTAAAACAGTAGGCAGGAAAAGCAGAGAATTTATTCAATGTATAGCCAATAAATCCCATTTAAAATTAACCAGAAATACAAAGAATGGGAATGGAAAAAACCAAAACCTATTTACTGTCACAGATAGCTTCACATCCACAAAATTTCATCCGAATCGATGATTCATTGGCCCAGCATTCTCAAAAATTCATAGGCAAAGATATATATATATATATATTTTCATATAGATCAAAGTCCAGACAAATTGATATGATACATCAAACATAGGCACTTACTGAAGGAGAAAGACGAAACAGCAGGCCTTCTTCCGGGCAAGTCTGCAAAAGTAAAAATCACAGGCCAGGCCATCTTCTTCCAGATACAGATCCAGGTTAAAAAAACACAGACCATGTGGACCAACTTGCCAGGGCCTGCTATTTGATGCTCAAATAACTGTAATTCACCAAAACCAAAAATGAAAGCAGATCAATGGTGAGATGCCTGCCACAAAGGGCAAGAAGACTAGGAGCTAAGAGCTGGATCCCCAGGAAGACTGCAGGGGAAACAGGGTTAGTAGCTCTGGCTCCCTGTCCTTGGGCGTACTGAGAGGTGAGGGATGCAAATAGAATCCTTTCTCTGCAATGGCCCTCTCCTCCTGTGAAATCGAAGATTCATCGCACGAAGTCGAATTGGAGGGGCAATCGAAAGGGTCAGAGCCAAGAGGTGTCACTGGGCTGATCTTATCCAAATAAACGCGGGCTTATCCAAATAAACACGGGCTTGATATTACCTTCTCGTGGATATAGCGACGAAATTCGGGGCTCGCGTGGATATAGCGACGGAAGTCAGGGCTCGCGTGGATATAGCGACGGAAGTCGGGGCTTCCTTAAAAAAAATTGTAAAAATGCATAATTTACCCTTGATTTTTCCACGAAAGTAAAAAAACATGGAAAAATCTGCCCATATGTACTAGTGATATACAAAACGATGGCTATATAATTTTACGATTGGACAATATACTCCATGCTGAAAGACCATTGTAAGTGGCTAAGACTAATGTCTGAAAGATGTCAACAAATCTAGTTATCTCTCAATATAAAGAAATGCATATTTTTGACTCCCATAGGAATCCTATTGGGACATATCGTATGCAAGGAAGGAATCAAAGTCGACTTGTAAAAATAAAAGCTATTATGGACCTAAAACCCCCGGTGAATCCAAAACAAGTCCGATTTCTATTAGGACACACAGGCTATTACATAAAGTTCATCTGTCATTATTCAGATGTGACCTATCCTTTGGAAGAGCTATTTAAATAAGACCAAGAATACGACTAGACTGAGGAATGCGATGCTTCCTTCGACACATTGAAGAAAAAATTAGTCGAAGCACCCATTCTCAGTTTTCCAAACTGGTCAGTCAATTTCACGTCCACATTGATGCATCGGGCATAGAAATAGGTGGAATACTAACTCAGCTTGGAGATGATGGGATGGACTATCTAATTGTGTACAAAGGTTGCAAACTAAACAAGGCAGAACGTGACTATTCAATGATAGAAAGAGAGGCACTAGGAATGGTATTTTCCCTACAGAAATATCGACATTACCTACTAGCTAATCCTTTCATATTCTACACAAATCACCAAGCTTTAAAGTACTTGGTAAACAAACTCTTACATCATGAAAGAATTTGTCGTTGGTTGTTATTGTTCCAAGAATTCAAGTTCGAAGTAGTAGTTTGACCAGGGAAGCTAAATGTTGGACCCAACCATTTGTCGAGGATCGACATAGGGGAGGAACCGATAGGAGTTGAAGACAACCTTCTAGATGCACATCTATTTCGAATAGAAGTTGTACCAGTAGAACTAGAAGAAATAGCTCATTTTCTAGAGAATGGTGAGGCACCGAAAGGTATGAGCACTAAAAAGAAACAAATTCTAGCAATAAAGGCCGCACCATACACTCTACTATAATGGATTCCTATATAAAATGGGCTTGAATGAAGTACTCTATCGATGTGTCTTAGAGCATGAAAGAGAGAATATAATGCATGAAGCACACTATGGACCAGCTGGAGGACATTTTCAGTCATACACGACTGCCAAAAAGATCCAACAGTCAGTATTATGGTGGCCAAAATTACACAAAGATTGTCAAAAGTTTGTTAGTAAATGTGATCACTACCAACATTTACATCGACCTTTACCTAGTACCGAAATTCCTTTAATATCGTTAAACCCAAGTCTAACATTCGAGATTTGGGCTATCGACTTGATTGGAACCATTGACCGACCAAGAGAAGGAAGAAGACTATGAAGTTCACCTTCATATTAGTACCTTCACTTCTGAAGACAGACCGACAAAGGAGCAAAACCTCCTTCGGATTGAAAATGTACCGACTACACAACAAGCCATCATACCGACAGAAAAGAACATTGTTGTCCCGGCTCAACAACAGGAGGAGGGAGAAGGACAGATAGACAAAGAAACACAATCCGACAGACCTGAGTATGCTATGACAAAGGAGAATTTGAAAAGAACAGCTCAGGAAATATCAAAATTAAGAAAAAAGAAAGGGAGTCAGGCACAAGGATAAGGGAAGTGCAAACTCATCCTTCCTGAGGTGTCAGAAGATGAAGAAGAATTACTTGCTACCGCTACTGACATTTTGGAGGACGCCTCAATGAACAAAGTATCTGTCGAAACATAGTTCAAACATTTCATCGAGTCAGGAGCTAAGCAAGGCAGACCTGAAAAGGTAAGAGTTGCTACCCCTTCCAGAATAAGTCCTATTGATTTAACACCAGAGTCCCCATGACCTTCTCCAACCAGAATAACACCAGATTCAACTATCACCATATCACCTGTCAAAACCCCAAATTTTTAGTTTATATAAAATTAACATAAATGCTGCTAACTAATCAATAAATTAGTTATATGTTACCAGCTTGTTATTTGAGTTCATCTGTTAGTTATGTAAAGTGATAGAACCTTTCTTTTCAGTTTACTGACTTGTTTCTTTTTGCGACCACAAGGTGGGCTATCATGTAAAAACTGGGCTTACTTAGCTTTCGAGCTAATGCAGAACGTTTTCCTGTTTTTACAGACTACAGGTAAAAGTTCGGTTAGCAGCTTGATGAAAGTTCTAAAGTGTTTATAAATACAAATACGCAGTAAAAATAAAAGTTCAGTAGGAAGATAAATGCTGAACCATTTTCAATACTTACTGAGGTAAAACAATAACTCTTCATCTTTCTAGTGGGAGTAACTTTATGATTTTTAAAGTTTACTGCATTATTTGATGCCTAGCATAGGTGCCAAGTATAGAAAAAACTTCAATTAGACTTTTTCGCTAATAAAGTAGGAAAAAGGCAGAGTTAAAGAATTTACAATTTATCTTCCCAGTGCACACATACATTTACTTTGTAATGTCATTTATAAGGGGTTACATATTACTGTTTTCAAAACTAAGTTTATTTCCTCATCAGTTAGATGGCTTACTATAACAGTTTTCGATTTCAAAACATTTCATATCAATTAAGTGGACCTGTACTTAGTGGTTATTATCTTAAGAAGAATGCAGCACTGACCCATTTATTGGTCTAACATTTATGATTATAAATTCTTAAATGAAGAGCTTAACTCTTATATGTCACTAATGCTTGGTTATGAACCTTTATTTTAGGCAAAACAATCGTTTAAGTAACTGTTATCATTTTCTTTGTATAACTTACCAATTTCTATTCATTGATGAATATGACAAACCAAAAGGGTTAACATTACTATTAGTATGTTTACCATGGCTGATTCTATAGTAGTCTTAAAATCATCCATAAATATATTCTTTAATCAACATGTAGATGTTGGTAAATGCTGGCATAAGTATTATTTTTGCTTATACAAAGGTATTATGGTCTTATTTTATTAAGATTTTAAATGTTACAAGATGAAAATAGTCATTCATCTTGATGGAAAGGCCAAGAATGAGATTATGACATAACAAGTTTATGGATTTTATTCCAAGATAAACTCTTATAAATCTTTACTTCATACAATTCGGCTTTGTATAAAAAGCTATGTCATGTATCTAACACTCTAGATAGAGTATAACCTTTGATTTATGGTTTATTATATAAAGATATATCATGTAATAGATTATTTGGCAAGTGTCAACTATGCTTATGAAGATCATAGTATTAAAACTTGAATTGTAAAGTATAATTGATAATATTTTATAGTAATAACATAATAATTTGTTATTTCCTTTACGCCAAAGATGAGCTATAAAATATGATTTATAATAACAATGAATATAGAGTTATAGTGCGATTTACCAAATTGTAAATGATGGTAACTCATAACGTAATCACATGAATTATTTTATCCTTACGCCACTAAAAAGTTATGATGCAGAGTTATACTTTACATTAACAAAATCTTGTTATTTTAATGCAATGATAGGTTGACCTTGCTGGAAATTATAGTCGAGCCTTTTAAAATTTAGCCAAAGGTCGTGAAGATTATTCCTCGTGTCTGCTCCAAATCAACTATAGAAAAATTACCCATGATGTGCAAAATATTTAAGAGGAGACGTGGGAGAATGTCATCCAAAAGTCGAGAGGTTAAAAGGGCCATCTAACCCTAACTTCGCCATTCTTCCATCGCCTTCGGGCGTTCTCCACTCTGCGATGTATCTTCTCCAGGCACTGTCTTACCTTACCCTGTAACAGCCTCCCCAAACGCTATCTTCCTTGAACGCTCGTCCGCTGCCTGTACGAGAGTGCTGTTGTAATATTATCTAGTGTCTCACGAGGGTGGTTATGAACATACTCAGGGTTTTCTCCCTTTCTTCTTACAGCGATGAAGGATTCCCTTATTTTTACCCTGGTGGTTGTTTTTGCTGCTGTAACCGGTCACGCTTCCCTCAAAGTCAGGTATGAAACTGTTATTTCTTCCAGTACTTCGTGGTTGATTTCTTTTCGTTTAAGTGTTTGAACTGCAAATAAAATACTGACATTACTTTGTCCTTTTTACAGGTAACGACTTCAAGTTCGGGGAAGGGCAGCACGAGATAGGAGCAGATGCTAATCTCCGGTAATCCTGGACTTTTCCATGGCCGTCCCATCTTGTTCACAGCCTCATGGAAGGTTAAAGGTTGGTCGTTAAGACTTGAAAGACCCTCATGGGTTTTTATTGTTTAAGTCATTTGTTCGCTGTTTTCACAGTTTTGTTAAGACCCTAGCTTTATTGCAGGGCTCTCCGGCTTCGACCGTGAATGTATAATTTGTTTTGATTAGCATTATGCTTAAAAAAAATATGAGAACAGGCTTTAAGGCCTCCTTATGTAATTTTTCAGTGTGGCCGTGAATTGTTATTTTGAAAACTGGGTTTTATAGTTATAATTTTTTTTTGTATATTTTATAATAGTAGGGTTTTACACTAAACCCGTTATAATAATTGTTATTACTATTTTCCTCTCTATATTCCTGGTTTATATTACATCCTTGGTTCATATTATAGCATGGAAAATTTTATAGTTGTTTACATTATAATTGGTAATTAAAGCTTGGCCGTGACATTTTATTTACAGCACTTATCTTTTATTTGTAAGTACCTCTATTCGATTATGAGGTTGTATAGATTTTACTGAAACTTTAAAAAAATAATGAACATTCTGTCGCTCTGTTAAATTAGTGACAGTGCCTTAATATACTTGAATTTATTTTTAGTTATTCTATAAAATCTGCTAAAGTTATATATATGATCTACTAAAAATAATATAAGGCACTTAAAGCCCTATACAAGGTACGTAAGTATCTAACAATTGTTTCTCTTCTTTTAAATATAGAATTTGTAAGTTATTTAATAATACTGAATGTAAATGATACTGTTAGAACAAACCCTGCATGCTCAGTCTATACAGCATGTATAAAGGGAAATAATATATTATAATAGAGAGGAAATGATATAAGACTATTGTCTTACTTGGAAATGCTACGGCCTTTTAGTTTATTTTACATAAAAGAATAATAAGTGTTATTAAAATACTGCTGTAAATGATACTGTTAGAACAAACCCTGCATGCTCAGTCTATACAGCATGTATAAAGGGAAATAATATATTATAATAGAGAGGAAATGATATAAGACTATTGTCTTACCTGGAAATGCTACGGCCTTTTAGTTTATTTTACATAAAAGAATAATAAGTGTTATTAAAATACTGCTGCCTTATTCTATGTTTATTTATAATGTATATAACTTAGTATTTGTTACCATATTGTTATTATACTTTACTGTTCTGTAAGCTTTGTAGGTTTATTCTCTAAGTTCCTTATTGCCTGAATTAAACTTAACTAAGTAGAACAAAAATAAAATAAAAAATTTTATTTTACTTTCCAAAACAAATTCTGCTAGTAGCTAAATACCTGTATGAATAAATAAAGGTTCTAGCTATTCTTTCTCTTACTGAACAATATACTTGCAGTGATTTAATATGTAAATAAGTTATCTGTACAGCACCTTTTCTTAACTTAACTCTACTTTAGTGGACTATTATAATCATCTTTGCTATTCAAATAGCAGATAACAAAAAAAAATGAGAACTATAAAATCAAAAACTATTTTCTCTTTTTAAACATATTACTATCAGTGAATAATAATATTTATCTCTCTGTTTCTAAATGACTTAACAGTCTTCATTACAGGTTCAAACTATTCTTGAAAATAAAAGGTATTTCTTTTTGAAACCATACAAGAAATACTCTAAAATTCCAATCATATTCCATTTTATATTATCATCATATCATCTGTATAATTTTACCCCTGTGCTGGAGTACGGTCTGGTAAAACCTAGATGTGGAAAAACACTGTGGGTCATTATTCTTCATCAACAGTTTCTATTATTGCTATCTAAGAACATTTACATTACTAAACCAGTAAAACTTTTTTATCAAAACTATAATGTAAACATTCAAGCATTCATAGTTACTAAAAACACAAACAGTCAAGTGTTAGAACCTGTTTAAGCTGTGGACAACAACAGCAATGGGAGGCCGTTCCTCCCTACCAACTCCTAGAGAGCGCTCAGACAGTGACTCCTCAGGACCCCCGAGTTTGCTCTGGTCTCCCTGGCTGGAACTAGGTGCAGCAAAATTTAGATACCAGTCTTCAAACTCAGTATTAATCCAGAACTTATCAGTAAGTTCTCCCAGCTAACAAGCTGTAATAAACCAAGTTACTGCAGCAATCCTCTCCGAACAACTTCCTTACTGTTTTTCCCTTTTCCCTCAATGAATTTCCTGAATAACATTCTCCTGAATGAATTCTCTCTGGAAAATATCTGAGCAGCCTCAGCTCTCTTCATTGGGTACTTTTAAAAGATTTTTGCCTAGGTCTTTTTGGGTTAGTTGTCATTTAATGAGCCACCTGCTCTGATCCCACTTTCTTGGGGGATCATGACCCCAAATATAGGGAAGTTGCCACCTGCAACTTAGGAAGTGTTTGAGGATGCTGCCACTTGTCCTTTGCCCTCCACCTAGTTCCATCCACCAGTTTGACCAGTAACCTCTTTTTAACAGCTCTCCCATGCTGTTGTCTCCACAATTTATTTATTAATAATAAAATATTCTGAATTATATTCCACTTCTGTTGACTTTGTTGAGTCATCAGTTCCTACTTAGCATTATATTTAACATAATGTCTCAGGAATATAATTAAAACAATTAACATTATTTACAAAATTGGGGTATGTGACATCACCAATCTACAAAGATATTTTCCCTGGAATCCTTAAAGAAAAAATTGATAAATATGTTGAACTTCAACAATTTATCAACAAACTGCGAAATCTATTCCTCATTGCTCAGCAAATCAATACCACACATAAACTCATAGATTCGAGCTCTACCTGATGAAATCTCAACCCACAAAGTAACCAAGTCTCACCACCACCAAAAGTTGTGGGACTTATCAAATCTTCATTCATCTGAAACCTTGACAAATCATCTGATGTTGTAGCAACCCAAATCTCATCATTCACACCAACTATCCCAAAACTTTCGGTTAATTAGGCATATGAGGGAATATTTGATCTTAAAGGAAATGATCAAGCAACACTAGATGCAGAAATCACCAACCCTATGGACTCTAAAGAAATCAACAACCCTGTCGACAAGCCACCTTCCAACCACTCCATTAACCCCAGACCACTCACCATCACCATCGTCATCACCACCACCAATACCAGAGTCCCCTCGCGATCTAGATCCACCATCTTCACCACCACTAGAGGCACAAACAACTACAAGCCCTACCCATGAAATTCAGTCAGTTAACCCAACCACAACAGAAGTTTAGTCGACTGAAAATCCACCAATTGAAGAGCACCAAACAGAGCAGCAGTAGCCAGCATCAGTACCATCAGGACCAATAGTGGTCCATCATTCTAAACACAAAAGTAAAAGGAAAGAAAAGCAGAAAAGAGAACAACAGACACAACATGTATCGGCAGTTATCCACCTTCATCAACTAGGGTCGACCACTGCAGTTGACACACCAAAACTTAGAGATGAAGAATTGGACCAACTATTGGAAGCACTCAATAAAGAGGTTACAACAAGAAATAAAACCAGAAGAGAAAAGATAGAAAAACTTCAAGCAGAACAAGTTGAATTCCTGACCAAATGTAGGGATCTAACACAAACAGTTCTACCAGGAATAATAGAGACCGACACCGACAAACCATTGGAGAGAGCATACTAGTTGTTGGAAAGTGTCGTGTCGAACCTCCAGACACAATTGCAGGCCAAGAAAGATGAGAAAAAGGGAGAGACTTTTGCACTACTGAGACATCTGTACACAACATTTTCAAAAGACTACAAGGTACTATAGGAGCATTTGGACGAGTCTACCACCACAGAAGAAGTACTACGAAATTGGTATACTTATTATGGCTAGGTATTCCAACAAGCTCGAGAAACTCATGAACACATCAAATCATTAGGAAATCAACAACGTCTAGAGAAGCAATGAGGAGCATAGTACAATATCATATTGTACTAGAGACAACAAAACTCAAAAAATTGGAAAAACAAGCATATCAGTGGATGAATCAGGCACTACCTAGCCTCGACACTCTCGACAAAATTTGCCCATGAATGAAAAGATTACTAGACACGGCAGAGGAAAAAACTCAATTGTTGGGGATCGACACCGTCAATATCATAGACCTACCAATACAAGAGAAGATGTCGACCATGTCAAGCATTACAACCTTCACCATTGACATTCAGAATGCCCTTCGCAATTGGACAGAATTTTAGCACCAACTAGCCATTACAACAGACGCTATTGTGGATATCTGTGTACAGAAACGACCATCTATTCGACTGCATAGCCCATGAAGACAAAACAAATTGGAAGCAAACTACTTCAGAGATGATATTTTTGTTACCTCCCCTGTTTCTTCTAGACGAAGAAAGATTTTGTTCCTAGGGGAGATGTTGGAGGAGCTAGTCGGTGAGCCGACTAGACTAGTTAGCCGACTAATTAGAGATTAGGTCAGCCTCCAAAGGTCGTGTCGATTGATTGAACCGACAAGTAGCTTTTCATAACTATTTTGTAATAATATATAATAGGCTTTTGAGCCTGATACGAACTTGGTTCGGTTTGATGTTGGTATGAACCCATATGTGTTTTGTGTAATATAAAGTTGTTATTCGACCTACTATCTTGTCTCTGTTATGATTATATGATTCTATATGCGTAGTATTGGTAACTTAGTGATATTAGTGATTACAACACTTGTACATATTATATACAATAATGATGGAAATGAAGCATCATCTTCTAATTAAATCATATATTTATCATACACAAATCGATCCATTTTTGGATGATGATGGGAATTACACATCAAAACAAATCACCAAAAAATATTTTACTTCTGAATGACCCTTACAAAAACAAAATATTGTAAAACAAGTATCGAACCCAACAAATTTAGGTCACAAATAAAATTGACGAACTTGGCAATAAGAATAAAAATTTACCAGTCATGAACTTCTCAATACAAATAAAATAATCTACCACTGCGCTTTGGAAAACTCTACAAGAAGACAACCAAAATAATGACCATTCCACTGTAGCCCCGCCATTATAATCAGTATGCATTCATCTATATTACAAACACCTCAAACATCAACACTAACAAACATAAAATATGGACATATACACTCTCTTTAATGCCTTAGATCCAATAATAATTGCAGAGCAAGATCCTAATATCAGCACATTTTTAAAAAGTGGGTCAAATTTAGTTTCAATATATAAAAAACATGTGGCATCTATCCATGAAGAGTAGTATCCACTAACAACATATAAATGTAAGTCAGTAGTTTAAACATGAAAAGGCATAAAATAAATCATATATTTTAATCTCTATAACACTTTCATGGAACCAATACTCCTAGGAAAGAATAAAACCATAATAACATCAAATGAGCCCTAAGAATGGAGAGTGCCCTAGAATTCAACCAGCCTTGAAAAACATCCATGTTAAAAAGCATGATAAAAGGTAAATTTATAATATAATAATCTATTGTAACTATGGATAAAAACACATAAAAAGCATAATAAAAAGCATACCACACTAATTATTGGATAAAAAATCATGATACAAGTTTGTATTCTCTGATAAATTGCATGTGTGGCATGCCCCTTCAAGACATCAGATTTCGACAATGGAGATGTTATGCAAAGATTAAAATGTCGAGAAAACTAAGAAAGAAAAGTGGAATAAGATCAACTAAAACCTTCAGTCTGCAAGCGTAATCCGATGTGGGTGAACCATGAATCACTATAGCCTTTATATAAAACAAAATAGGCCATGATTTTCCCTCCAATATTGGAAACCAAGGCCTCAAAGAAGATATCACATGAAATTGACTAAAACTACAAGAAAATGAAACCATATGCCTTAATTACAAGGAAAATGGAGGGCTAAATAATCCTTCGAATCCTCCATTACTGAAAATTAGGGGCGAAGGAGTCATGTCACTAGATTTTGTTCATAAATGGGGGGGAAAGATAGATTGAAGGGAGATTTTGCTAGGGAGAAAATACTTTTTTTTCATTTTCCTCATTAATATATGGGAGGCTATTCATTTCAGATTTATTTGTTTTCTAATAAATATTGGGCAAATATATTTTAGGTGAGAAAACCCTTTCTATGTAAGGATTCAGGGTACGAGAGCAAATAAGAGGTGGAATTATATAATCCAACCTTGTCCATATATAGTCTAATTGACCATCTTTCCTAACTTAGGAGTCATTTGCTAGATTTTGGTGCCACCGGTGCCATTTTGTGCCACTGATGCAAATTCCTACATTCTAGGAGCCACTTTGAGTGCCACCAACAACCGCCATCAGCTGGTTGTGGTAGGTAGGCAGTTATGTTGAGTCAACCTCCAGTTACAATCACTTAGACAACTCTTAGTTAGTCTAGCGCCAGTTTTGCATGGTTGCATGGGGAAGTGGTGCCTTTTTCCCCCTACCTCATCAATTTAACTGGTTTAACTAGTTTAATTGATTGTAGGCTGATTTATACATAAGGAGTTATACTAGTGGCTCCCATGCAGTGATTTAGACACAAAGAGTTAGCCAATTAATCAGGTTTACTTAGTAGATTCGAATCTTATCCACATGATTCGAATACTACTTATTGTAACACCATTGTATTACTCTTGGTATAATGAATATTAATGTTGTAATTAACTGATCAATTCTTATCATATTTGTCTCAAACTTTTCTTGTTATGTGTACATTGTTCTTGATATTCCACTGCACAATTCCACCTCTTAATTGCTCTCATTTTCCTGTACATCGATTGTTCAATAATTTAACATGGTATCAGAGCCTTGTTCAGGATAGCAACAAGTCTTGTATGATCTCCATTATACACGAGAAGCGGCTGAGTTTCCATATAAATCTTGGAATGATAGCATTGCTCCCTAAATTTTGTTCAAAGAAGACTATCCAGGTGTGACGGACTCTAAGAAAGTGTGCATGTAGAGGTGGAAAGGCTTGAAACTGACATGATTGATAATTGAATTGGTTTTTGCACTGTCATTTGCAGGTAACTATGTAGATTCTTTAGGAATTGACCATTTCAACATACAAAAATATGGATTCTTCAGCTCTTGTCCCCCAAATCCCTACACCCTTCAACTACACTAATTGGAGGGATGATATGCAAGTAGCATTGCACAAGCTTAGTCTTTTTAGGATGACAATGGGCAGAGAAACTAAGCCCCAACAGTATGTTGAGAAGAACAAATTTTTGAATCGGCTTGATGTGGATTTTGGCTTAATGTGCACTCATATCTCCTGATAAATTGTGTTCCATCTTGAGGGACTAAGGAATCCAAAGGAAGCTTGGGATAAGCTTGAATCTTTGTTTGGAAAACAAGATGAGATTCGAGGGGATATTTTGGAGAATGAGCTCATAGCTCTACAACCTAGCAGTTTTGAATCTATTCAACAATTATTTACAAAATACAAGTCATTAGTACTGTAATGCAAAAATGTGGATTAGGGAGGAAAGATGAGAAACTTGTTTTTTCAATGTTGATCAAGCTTGGATCAAAGTACTCAGTCTTTGTGTCTACATTCCATTCCAAAAGAGCTTCCATCCCTAATTGGAAGATGATTTCTCTAGATGATTTTGTTGAGTCCTTAATACAAGAGCAATATAAATTAGTTCAAATGGGAGTGCTTCAAACCTCCAAGAACCTAACACTCTTAGTTACAAACTCAAACACTGTGCAAGCAAGAGTGAAGTACAAAGGGAAAGAGACCAAAAACATTGATTTGAATCCAAAGGAGACTCAGAGATCTTTCTATGAAGCCTCAGGTTCCGAGAAAAAGAAGAAATTCAAGAAGACTAGGCATCCCTACTATATGAGAGGCTTTCATCCAGAGAGCCAGTGCATGAAGAAGACCATCGACCAACTATCAACTCTCCTTGAACATAACAATATTTCTCTTCCACAAAGAGTAAATAAGTCTGATGATGGTTAACCAACAGAAGATCATGAGAGGTTCCATGCCTTGAAGGCGAGCCTCACTCAATTTAGGGCTCATTTGATAGATTTTGGAGCATCCAACCACATGGTTTCCTCCAAGGAATCCTTCACCACTCTCAATCTCTCAGCAGGACCTAACATTCATATGGGGGACAATTCATAGATCCCAACAGTAGGTAGAATTTCTATTAAAATATAGCATGGTAATTTCAAGAATGTATTGTATGTGCCCTCTCTTGCAACAAATTTGTTATTTGTTTATCAGATGACACATACTGGCTCGCCAAATCAAGTTGTATTTGGTCCTGACTCATTGGAGATCTTAAATATCTCAATTCGGAAGATTATAACTAAGGGTGTTGCAAGCCATGCCTCTAAGGCATATGAATTCTCACACTTTCTGCCATACTCAGCTCCAGCAAAATCTCAGCAACCATTTGAAAGGGAAGGTATAAACTCTCTTTCATCTCCATTTGCGGATAATGATATGTTGTCTAAGATTTCAGTTTTGGAAGATGAGGAACAAGATCAACATGGTCTTGATGTTAAGATTGTACCTCAAGATAATCCAGATCCATCTCCAATTCCTATTCTGAATCAGAAGCCTAAATGAGCTCAAAAGCTCATTGAAGCAACTAGGAATGATGTTGGGGATCCAGATGATAGAAGAAAAATGAGGTCCTAGTATCGGAATGAATATGTTTCACTCTCTCACATAGCTTGGAAACCTACAGAGTGGTGCAACAAACTTCCAGGAAGATGCTACTTGATGATAGCAGATGATCCACAATTTGGCCAACTGAAGAACAAAATGGATCATTCCATTCCTCCTCCAGAAAGAAGAGACAAAAGAAACATTCAATAGAAAGGTTCACATGCACAGTCCTAGGATGCTGATGCACAAAAGAACCATGATTCTACATGGTTGCTCCACAGAGCTGCAAATTGCAGCAAAATTTTACAAGTTTTAACCCAAAGAGGAAAATTCCCTCTTAAGTATAGCTTGTTTCCCTTATTCACTGCTTATTTTGAGGGGGTTGGGTTCCCATGAGGTTTTCCCCATTTCCTTTAGTTTATTAAGCAAATTTTAATTCTTTTATATTGTATGGGTGACTTTTGGCCTAATTTATAAGGCGCAAGTTGTCCAAGTTAAGATTAAGCGGGGGTGTTAAGATTATATAATCCTCCCTTATCCATATATAGTCTAATGCTTCATCTTGCCTAACTTAGGAGTCATTTGCTAGAGTTTGGTACCACCATGATATTGGTGCCATTGGTTCCATTAGTGCCACCAGTGCCATTTGGTGCCATTGGTGCCAATCCCTACATTCTAGGAACCACTTTGAATGCCACCAACAACTTACATCAGTTTGTTGTGGTAGGTAGGCAGATTGCTCTTAGTTAGTCTAGCGCCAGTTTTTCTTGGATGCATGGGGAAGTGGTGCCTTTTTCCACCTACCTCATCATTTTAAGTTGTTTAACTGATTATAGACTATTTTAGACATCAAGAGTTAGACTAGTGGCTCCCATGTAATGATTTAGACACACTAAGTTAGCCAGGTTTAGTTGGTAGATTCAAATCTTATCCACATGATTCAAATACTACTTATTATAACACCATTGTATTATTGTTGGTATAATGAAGATTAATGTTGTAATTAACTGATAAATTCTTATTAGATTTGTCTCAAATTTGTCTTGTTTAGTGTACATTGTTCTTGATATTCCACTGCACAATTCCGCCTCTCAATTTCTCTCATTTTCCTATAGATCAATGGTTCAATAATTTAACATCTTGAAGACCTGAGTTTTCAACAATGGAGATGTTATGCAAATATTAAAATGTCGAGAAAACTAAGAATGAAAAGTGTAATTAGATCAACCAAAACCTTCACTCAGCAACCGTAATCCGATGTGGGTGAACCACGAATGACTATAGCCTTTATATATACTAAAAATAGCCTCTGATTTTCTGTCCAATACTGGAAATCAAGGCCTCAAAGAAGGTATCACATGAAATTGACAAAAACTACAGGAAAATGAAACCATATTGCTTGAATTACAAGGAAAATGAAGGGCCAAATAACCCTTCGAATCCTTCATTACTAAAAATTAGGGGCGAATGAGTGATTTCACTAGATTTTGTCTAGAATTTAGGGGCAAAACATAGATTGAAGGGAGATTTTGCCAGGGCGAAAATAGTTTTTTCATTTTCCTCATTAATATATGGGAGGCTATTCATTTAGGATTTATTTGTTTTCTAATAAATATTGGGAAAATATATTTTAGCTGAAAAAATCCCTTTCCATATAAGAAAATAACCCACCAAAATTTTGTAACCCCCTTAATATAGCCCCTAAAATTATCCATGGTCTCTTAATGAGTAGGCATCCACACTCAAAGTGAAAACATGTTGCTCTAATTGGAGAAGTAATAAATCAATTTCTAATATAAAACAAAGAACAGGTAGTGACGTAGAAGAAGCCTTTACCTTTTCCAAGTGTAGCAGGAAGGTTGCCTTCACAGACTCATACGTAAAGGTATAAATTCCTGATATAGGTGCAAATGATGCAAGGTTACTTCCTATACCTCTATACAAACCTAATATACCTAAAACCCAAGCAACCACAGTTGAAATTTATAAAAAAATACTAGACAACACATTAGTCTTGGTAATGAGTCAAATGAAAAGTTTACAGGGAGCAGTTTTGACTTTAAAAGAAGCATAGCACTCTCTGACATAATGGATCCCAAATTATGAAAGAGCAACCTATGACCAATAGTACGAGATTGAATTATTGCCTTCACAATATCTATTGGATGCAACGAAAGGCTTACAAAAATTCGAGCCAATGCACCTGCCAGAGCATTATTTCTCATTTCAGGAAATAGACTCATGGAGTTTGTCTGTTGCAAATGAGTGTCTATTCTCAAAGACTCCTAAGTGCCAAGAGGACCTGCTAACTACTTGCTTGTTTGTTGTAAACAAGTGTATATTCTCAAAGACACCTTGCTACCAAGAGGACCCACTACCTGCCTTATTTAATTTTTTGTAAATAAGAAGTGACATTTCTTCTATTATATTGATCAGCAAACCATATTACATATTTGATGCTTACTTCCGGTACATGGAGTTAACCAGTGGTCTTGGAACCATAACAAACACGTGTGCAAAATAGACCAAACAGTTTGTCTATGCAAAGGATAGCTACCCATCCTTTAAACAATGGCATTCTCATATAACTATAGAATTTGTAGGAAGGAAATAAATCGAAAAGAGACCTAAACATAGCATAATCCAGGACTAAACAAGAGAACTAGGCCTTTCTAGTAGATTTTGCTTCATCTTCAATGAAATGGTTGGTTCCAAATTCATTGTTACTCTTCTTAACACATTGAAAGGGTGGCTTGATGAGCTGAATGAGCTCCATCATGTCCTCCAGGCTATTTTTTGCATCTTCTTTGAAGGTTCCTACGATTAGCTTCACCAGATCGCCGAAGCTCTCTCGTTTCCTCATGGCCCTTGAAATAATGAATTGTAAGTGCCAGTGATGAGAAATAGTGACCTCTGGGCCGAGTCTAAGCCTAAATTTACTGAAAATTTCCTTCTCCATGGTCGCGATGGAGTTACAAATCTACTCTGGTGTTTCCTAATGGAAGAGAGCTTCCCAGTCCACATTATGTGATGATGTGCTCAGCTGAGCGGTTACGAGACTAGTATTGTTCAATGTGCTAAGATATATCCACATCTTGGAGCCAAATTTATTATTCATCCCAATGCGAACAAAGGAAAACCAAAGAAGCCTGGATTTCCTCTTCCCTTACCCTTCCACACACTATGAGGAGCAGGCTTTCCGCTGACAATGTATATTGATCGCAGGAGGGAAAAATGCAATGAAATAGAAACAACGTCCATACTATCCCTGTGATTATGCCTAAAATAAGGCCTTCCCCACCAATGATACATTCCCTGATGGCTGAACCCATTACCTATCAGCATGGTTGGAGAGTCATGAATAGCCATCAAGTACCATTCAAAGTCGTAGTCATATCCCTCCATATCTTAGTTACATAATAGGATCCAATTTACATGCATGAGGAGTCCTTCCATGCTGCCACAGGGTTGTCGAGCCAAGATTTTAAACATGTGAAGGTGTGAGGGAGGGGTTGCCATCTGCCTTGGAATGTGCCCTACCTCCTTCCCGTCGCTTGTCGTTGCCTCATCACACACCCGCGTCTGGGAGAGTGTAATCTTGAGTAGCGATTTGTTTCCATTTATCTCTCTCATCCGATTCAATGTTGTCATTCTAGCAATGATAATGAATGATGGAATTTCATATTGACTCCCTTGTTGGCTATGGAGTTCGCTAGTTTATTGGAAGCTCGCTTGACATGCTAGAAAGTGGTCCTTGGGTTCCTCATGAGGGTATTGCTTAAAATCTGGAGCTTGTTTTCCAATATCCAGTTATTGGCTATTTTGCTTCCCGTGGAGCCCACTTGTAGCCCATTATCCATGTTGATAATGAGGAGTGAGTCTCCTTCAAGGATAATTGGGATCCATTTCTCGTTGAGGGCCTAGAGTAGACCAACTAATAATCCCTCCAACTCTTCTACGTTATTCATGGATACGCCTATAGATCCCCAATAAACTCCCTAGATTTTACCTTTTCTATCTCTGACCACTCTACCAAATCCAGTCGGTTTAGGATCGCCCTTAGAGGCCCCATCAAAGTTGAGCCTGTATGTACCTGGGGGAGGATGAGTCTATTGAATTAGAGAGCTCACGATTATCTTTTCTTTGATGGCAGGACCTACATACTTAGGGGTGGTGTTAAAGACCCCAATCCTATAGGATTTACATTTCATTATTATTGGTGGCAAGATCCTTATCCTTCCAAGCTGCTAGTTTCAAAGTTTCCAAAATGTGTTTTTTAAAAGTTTCCCATACCTCTTCTTCATTTATGACCTTGTTATTAAAGATTCTATTGTTGCTTTAAATTTAGATTTCCCAAACTGCAAATCCAGGAAAGAGTTCCCGAATTAGATTGAGTAGCATGCCACTGTAGGGTTGATGAGGCTAACTCGCAATAGAGATATATGGGAATCCCCTGCTTCTGGTGGATTTTCTAAATATGTATTCTCCTTTTTTCAAGATATTATCAGCAAAGTTGCATTCATTCAGCAGATGATCGATAGTTTCTTGATTGTTTTTGCAAATGAAGCACCAAACTGGTCCAATCCAACCTCTTTTTTGCCTATTCTCCCCCATTAGGATGTGCCTTCGAAGAAGGAGCCAGAGGAAAGTAGAGATTTTGGGCCATAGGTAGGATCGCCATATTTTATTCCATCTATTGTCTTGACCGTCAATGTTGGAATGGAGAGTGCAACAATTGATTTTTCATGTTGAAATTGCCATATGGCGAGAAACCCCATCGTAGCTTATCATTATTATGGCTTATCCAGATTTGTAGAGTTTGGAGATCATCCCAGAGACCTTGTATGTCTTCTGTGGGACTGATCGTCTGCCACCAATTAAGGCTTCTCCATTTCCTGAAGTGGTCCTCAGGGTTGGTCTCATGCCAGGCATCGCTCACTTTTGAGATATTTCTAAGTTGTATTTGTTCTCTTAAAATGTGTAGGTTGTGGTCTTCTATAAGCGGGATTTGTTGGTTCAAAAAGTCTCTGAAGAGGTATGTCGTATTGCCATCCCATATTTCCAAAAAACTGAAGCTTTGTATTATATTTCTGTTGGCATGGGACGAATTCCAAATATGAGAGCCTTTGATGTTGGTGTCAAATCTGATTAGATCTTGACTGGACCAAGTAGGAGCTCATTTTGCTTGCCACATAAGTGCTCAGGGATCTGAAGTATGATTAATCCATCTCCACCAAATCTCGGAATTGCAGATTTGATTACTAATCGTGGGATCTCTCAGTCCCAGACATCCTTCAAGTTTGGGTGTGCAAAGAGTGTTCCAGTCCACCAGTGACCATTTCATGTGCTCTTTGGTCCCTTCCCAGAGAAATGTTCGCTGCAGATTTATGAGTTTCTTTTGAATAGATTTAGGGGCAGCCAAGATACAAAAAAGGTATAAAGTCATGGTCTACAAAAAAAGCTTTAACAATGATTAGGCAGCTAGGAATATTAAGGGAGGGAAAGTTCCAATAGCTTAGTTTATGGTTCAGTTTGTCCAAGAGGTCTTTCTAAGAGATATTTCTAGTCAAGGAGTCTATAAGAGGGTCACCGAGATATTAGTAGGAAGGCGTCCTTCTGAGAATTTGAGAATACGCAGAATGTTGTGCCTCATAGTTTGGCAAGTGTTAAAGAAGTAAATTTGGTATTTTCTTGTTTATATCAAGCCCAATGGAAATGAGGAAGCCGTTGAGGCACATTTTGAAAGCTTTCGCTTCCTACATCGAGGAGCTTCCTAAAAGTATGGTGTCATCCATGAATTGTTTATGGGATTTGAGTTCCATTCCAAGATGAGGGGAGAGGCCTTTAAGATCCCAGTTGAGGACTTTGGAATTGAGGAGACGTCCTAAACCTTCCATCATTAGAACAAACAAGAAAGGAGAGAGGAGGTCTCCCTGTCTGATACCCCTTGAAGGTTGAAAGGTATGTGAGGGAGTACCATTAACCAAAATGGAAAAGCAAGAGGCAGAGGTTAAATTAAAGATCCATTTAACCCATTGATTGTAGAAGCCAAAAGATAGTAGCATTTCCATAAACATCAAATTGAGTCTGTCAAAATATTCTGAGAGGTCAAGCTTGATTAGCATACCCAGGTTTTTGGTGGTTTTCAACGAATTGATTATTTCATGGGACATAATGATTCCATCCATAATTTATCTGCCTTCCACAAAGCTAGATTGCTCCTTAGAAATGAGATCAGGTAGAAGGGGATTTAGCCTCTTAGCAATTGACTTGGTTATGATTTTGAAAATAAAATTGCAAAGAGAGATGGATCTAAATTTATCTAGAGTGTCTACTTCATTCTCCTTGGGGATGAGGGAGAGGAAAGTTGAGCTGAAATCCTTCAAGATCTTACCCATTTTTCTGGAGTCTCCCACAACTTCCAAGACCTCGTATTTGATGGTATGCCAACATGCATGGAAGAATTTGGTGGTAAAGTCGTCTGGTCCAAGGACTTTATCATTTTTTAGTTTTTTGACTACCTCCTCCAACTCTTCCATTTCAATGGGTCATAGAAGAAGTTACTTTTACTCTGGCGTCACTAGTTTTGGGATATTCTCCAAAATCCTCTCCATAGTTGTATTTGTTTCCTGCTCAGGTTCTTTCATTAATTTCTTGAAGTGGTTAGTGAGAACGTGCTCTATTTCTTCATGTGTTTTCGCTTCAATGCCATTGTCCGCTTTAAGTCTAACAATTTTGTTATCCTACCGATGTTGTATTGTTGCTTTGAAGAAGACGAAGGAGTTATTTTCTCCTTCCCTAAGCTAATGATTTCTAAATTTGGTTTTCCAAATGATTTCTTCTTGCTTTTCTCTGGTATCAAGAGCTTCAGGTAGTGTCTTTTCTTCTATTTTGATGGAGTATGTATAACCTTATTCCATAATGGTTCTTTGCAGATCCCCCAACTTACCTTCAATCTGGAATTTTTCAAGATGGATGTTGCAAAGTGCTCTTCGTTCCAGATTTTAACTTGCTGTTTGATATATTTAAGATTTTTGTTGAAACCTATAAATCATAGTGCCAGCTGGGGATTGAAATTTCTTCCAGCATTATTGAATGAGGGGTTGAAATTCAGGATGTGCCAGCCAGAATTTTTTGAATCTGAAGGGTCTCTGCAGATGTTCCCCTATTCTTCTCCAATAAAGACTTGTAGGCTAGTGGTCCAAGCCTGCTGCAAGGAGAACAAGAGTTGAAATGTATGCTCCTCCCATTAAATTTGATTTTGAGAAAAGGAAGTGATCAAATCTGGAAGTGATATGTCTATCACCGTATAACTTGTTGCTCCAAGTATACATGCTATTGGCTATGCTTGTGTCCACTAGTGATAACTTGTTAATTAAGGTGTCGAAGTTAGCATTTGAGGTGTCGAGGGTGTGAATCCCTCCCTTCTTTTCCTGGAGGTTTTGAATAAGATTGAAATATCCTCCAAGTATCCAGTGCTTTGCCCATACCTAGTTAGGCAACATCTTCAAAGAGTTGAGGAAGACTTGTTTTGGTGCAAGCGCAAAGTGTCCATAAACATTGGTAAAGGCCCATTTGAAGTTGGTACTGAGGGTGTAGAAGTCGGTTGAGATAGTGAATCTTGTTGCCATGAAATTGGACAGACATATTTCTTGGGGATTCCATATTATGTCGATGCTTCCAATTGCTCGTATAGCATCAGTAGCTGGAGATTTGCTCTTTTTTTTCCGTATTTTTTGCGCCATGGATTTAAAATTGTCTTTAGAGCATTTGGTTTCCTATATGAACAGACTCGTGGGTTTTTCCACAATGATATTCCTTTTTAATAATCTTTTCTTGTGAGGTGCACTGCAACCTCTGATATTCTAGGATATAAGCTTCATTGAGAAGGTTTGCATGGGATGGAGAAAGCTGCCTCTATGGTGGGTAATTGCCTTGAAGCTACCAATTTATCCCCTATTTCCTTGATTTTTTGTTTATTTCTCCTTCCTTGACTTTCATTGATAGATTTTTTGATAACTTCATGGATTTTGGTTCCAGAGTTTTTAGTCCCTATTCCAAGTGTTTTTTTTTCCTAGTTTTGATTATGGATTCCTTGAGAAGAACCACTTGTTGTGAAGGGATGACCCCTTTTTCTAGATCTTGAACTGTTTTTTCTATCTCATCTATATATATCTCTCCTAGATAAATGTCATCAATATCCTCCTTCACAATATCCATGTATGTTTGTTGCTCCGAGGGGATCCCGCTTTGGATTCTAGTTGCTCCCCGTAGATCCGTAGTTTTTCTTTCCTTGTCTATTTCTTATTTGTTGTCGTCTCTTTATGATCTTTTGGTGTCAATATTGACCTACATTGGCTCATGTTGTAGTACATCAAAAGCATTGGAGCAAATAGTTTTTTTGTTTACCTCTGGTCCTTGATTTCACTTTGTTGTTCTTTTTAGCGTGAGACTTTGGTGAATTCATCGACATCTTTGACCTCTTTGCCTTTCTATAGTGTTGTTGGATTATTTTCAAGACATTCTATAAATAAGTTCCCTTGTTCATGGAACCTCCTACACCTAAAGGGCCTATGTTCATAATCTAGGGGTTGAAACTACTCCTCGTCATCCCATCTTACATTTATGCCTTCAGGTAAATCCTTCGTTATATCCATATAAACACAGATGTGGGCATATGTTGTGTACCGCATTTTTTTATCTGCTCTAAAATTTTGACAAATTCTCCTATTGTATTTCCTAGAGCCTCCAGAATGCTCTCATGCCAATACTCTGAAGAAAGGGAGTATAATTTGATCCAATCAGGACATAGGTCAGATCTTCTTTGTATGGACTAAACCTTTCCTTCCAGGGTTTCAAGAAGAGTCCAGTGGAGTTGAAAAAATATGGTCCATTAGAGGAAATTTCAACTCAAAATGGGCCTCCTAAAATGAACTAATAAAATAATAGTTAAAATAATAAAATAATATTTATTAATTTTGGAGGAAGGAAAGAAAAAAACTACTTTTTTGTTTGTATTTTCAACATATCTCCCCGTGTTTTTACTCAAATTTTGATCGGGAGAGATCGTTGGATGCAAAATTTAATTCTACATCCAACGAGCTCTCCCGATCGAAATTTGAGTAAAAAAATGGGGAGATATGTCGAAAATACAAACAAAAAAGTAGTTTTTTTTATGATACCTATCCCCAAATTTATATTAAAAAAGTGTTTAAGACCTATACGATATTTCAAATTTAAAGCAATTTCATTGGCTAACACATGATGACATGGAATTTGAGTAAAAGTTAAAAGGCCCATTTTGAGTTGAAATTTCCTCTAATGCTCCTTCAAAAATTCTATTTATGTCTTCAAGGTTTAGGAAAACCACCATGAAGAATCCCTTAGCCCCAAGATGAAGGTCAAATTGTCCCAGAGGTTTCCAGGTTACATTTATCCACCACACCAGGGCTTTCTTTGATGACCATATCCCTACAAATTTTCTAATGAGGGCATGGTCTTTCATATGTTGTATATGTGATCTGAGTCCGCGTTCTTGGACTTGCATGGTGGGTATTTATTTCGCCTTTGGAATACATTTGCCATTGTTTATCATGGTTGACGTGCCTTGCGTCTGCCTGTATTCCCCTTTGGTACTACCTTCTGCCTAAGAACAGTAGTAGTTCTCCTTTTTTTAGAGTTTCTATGTAGGTTATTCATTAAATCTGCAAAATTCTCGCAGTCTTTATCTGAACCTAAGTTGAGAAGTGTGGAAATTTTATCTGGTGTTAACTTTCCTATTAAATCACCTTTCATAAGTATATTTGATATGATATTTACTATTCTCTACTGATATTTCTCTTATTTGACTTCCAAATCTTATATATTCCTGTGGAGTGCAGAGCTTACCACTGAAAACTCACATATGCTTCTAATTCTTCAATATATATGATGAATCAACAACTTCCTGAACCACTGAATCTTTTCTAATCACTCACATGGACTTTTCAAACCAGAGAGCAATCCTCTTACAAGACCCCCATGCCATTTTATTCTTTCCCCACAGCCATATTCTTTTCCAGCTTGGAGAAGCAAAAAAAACTTAGTATCGAAAATAAAACTCCAAAATATACTTACAACATTCTCTGTAGAACAAGGATCATATAAGAGACTATGTGCAATGGATTTCTGAACTTGAAATCCAGAAGAGATATAGGTAAAACTATTTGTTGACTTCAAATCCAAAATAAAGTGTCCATTACTCACTAAGAACTTTGTTGTGCCGTAGATTTTTGACACATATGGAAACAATTTCTCTTCCCAAGAGTCAATGTCAATTGTATTGAATAGAATTCCATTGAAGTCACCAGTATATATGTTTTATTCAGAACAGATATTTGATCCTAAATTTCCTTAGAGATGTTTTGTGATAGACTTAGATATTAAGCAAAAAAAACTTTTAGAAGCCAACACAAAATGCCTTCTGCTAAGCACATTGCTGAAATGACCCACAAGTGAGAGGCATTTGTCATGTAATGTATAAGTAAGGTTTCAGATTGGAAAAATGTGTTTCTTTTAACATTGTAGAAGCAATGATGTTGTCAAATCAGATGGGAACCAAGAGTATCTCATAAAAGGATTGCCCCATGCTCCCATGATCTGAACTTTCTAGTGAGGTTAATCCTTGCAGGACCCATGAAGAGGATGGATAATAACAAATTGTGACATTTATCAGATGTGAAGATAATAACAAATTGTTGCACATATCTCACATATCCTCCATCATTTTCAATGGTGTCAAGTAAAGTCAGTAAAAGCAGGGAATTTTCAATTCCCCCTCCACGGTTCAAGTCTCTATAATGGCATGCTCGTTTTATCTATACACCGGTTCTTGCAATATCAAGCAAGGCCAAGTGCAAGTCCTTAACATCTTTGCCAAAATACAAACCTCTTAGACAAAGGAATCCAATTAGAATGTTGTCGTTTGCAATCACACCTAGGTGAGGCTAAGCGTGTTAGCCATAACGTGAAAAGGGGAATCCAATAAAAATAATAATATATAGAAGCCCAAGGGTTTTCCCGCAAGGTTTTCCCTTGGCGTGTGTGCATGCGTGCGTGCGTGCATGCGTGCGTGCGTGCATGCGTGCGTGCGTGCATACGTGCGTGTTGTTGATGTAATTATAACTTTGGAATGTATTCACTTGTATTTCTTATGTATTGTATCCCGATGTTTATTCTGGGATGTGTCTGTAATGTAATTGAGTCATGTCATGCCCCGATGTTCCAATTGGGAGTTTCTATAATGTAATCAAGTCATGTCAAGTCAATGTGGTTAACCCTCCTATTGTTCAAGGGTTAAAGTCCCCGCAGTTCCGTGGCACTAGGGTTGTTAGACTCACCCAGTGAAGTCGGCCCTAGTAGGGTTTAGTCAAGTTGAGAATTAGTATAAATAGAGAGCTAGCCTCTCTATTTATTACACACTCACTCACACTCAGTTGTAGTGCATAGCTAAGGAAGAAGAAGACACTGGGGCTAGGTAGAAAGAAGGTTACTGCTATCGGGAGATCATCTTACTATTTTGGGTTTTACTTTTGGTGTTCATTCTATCTCTAAGGAAGTTGCAGGGTTTTCTCTATTTATGGTTTCCCCGAGGAAAAACACTGTGTTCATTATCTCTTGTGTTTTATTGTTGTGCTTGTTATTCTCTCAGTTAAAGATCCTAATATAATGCTAGCTTAGTGTTAAAATTCTAACATGGTATCAGAGCTAACCTGAGAAGAAGACACTATGCAGCTGCGGGAACTAGGGCTTCCTACTTTATGGATCTCTCTCCACATATTTTCAGCAAAAGAAGGTTGTAAAAACTCTCCTCCCTAGGGCGTATCTTTCTGTCGAAGCAAAATCCAATTCTGAGGTTTTTCAGTTTTGCACCCGACACTACTGCCGGAAATTAGGGCTTTTCACAGAAGTGGAATTTTTCAGTGAGCCCAGGCCTAGATTGATCTCCTCCCCAAAATCAGAGTTTAGAGATCAAGATCAAAGCATTTGGTTGGACAGAACTCCAGAAAAGCAAAACCCTAATCTGCTCCTTAAGCAGCACTGCAAAATTTCAACTCCAAATCCAAATCCGACATCTTGACTTGGTAAGATCTAAATCTTTGTATTTTCATTTGAGGTTCACAGTTAAGATGTCTCATCATACCAAGCTTGATGAAAAGTTTGAGGGAGCTGATAACTTTCGAGCCTGGAAGTATAGGATCTCCTTGGTTCTGGAAGAAAATGAGTTGGACTCCTATATCCATGAGGAGGTTCCAGTTCTAGAGGGAGATGAGGCTAAGGCCTTAATTAAGAAGAAGTTGGTTATGGAAAAAAGGATTATTGCTGATTCAATCAAGGATCACCTCATACCACAGGTGTCCTCCCTTAAGACGCCTAAAGCTATGTTTGATGCCCTAACCAAACTATTTGAAGGGAAGAACATCAACTGGAAGATGACTCTAAGGAACCAGTTGAAGAATGTAAAGATCCAGAATGAGGAGACCATCTAGTCATACTTCACAAGGGTCTCCTAGATCAAAGAATATCTAGAAGTAATAGATGAAGAAGTGGAGAATGCAAAAATTGTGATGACAACCTTGAATGCTCTCCCTAGGTCATGGGATTCTTTCATCCAAGGAATCTGTGCTAGAAAGAAATTAGTCAAGTTCAGTAGACTGTGGGAAGAATGTTCTCAAGAAGAAGCTCGAATAGCAGCTCGAGAAGAAAATATGGGAAGTGAAGATCAAGCTCTCACAGTACACTCCAATAAATGAAGAAGGGAAAATCATCATCGCCAAGGTAAGCATTCTCATTAGAAAAATCCATCCAAACTCAGATGTTATACATGCAATGAAATAGGACACTTTGCTAGAAATTGTCCCATGAATAAGAATGGATCCAAGAATAAGAAGAACTCCAAAAGAAGACATCATTCTCACACTACTGAGGATGATGATCCTCCCAGGAAGAAAGTAAAACAAGAAAGTGAAGACTCTTCAAGCGAAGAAGAATATGTTCTGATCTCTGCTCTCACGGGAACTGTCACTCATGGAAGCAAAGATTGGCTTATTGATAGTGGGGCTTTCAAACACATGACAGGTTTCAAGGAATCTTTTGAGAGACTATCCGAACATAATTCACCCCATAAGGTGAAACTTGGGGATGACTACCAATATCCCATAAAAGGCAGTGGAGAATCCTCTTACAAGCTAGACTCTGGAAAGTCTATGAAAATGAAGGATGTCTTGTTTGTACCAAGACAAAAGAAGAATCTTCTCTCCATATCTACACTGGATGCAAAAGGCATGAGCGTTGCATTTGTAGATGGCCAAGTCCTCATGTGGTAAAGAGGAAAGACTATTGACGATGCAACAGTAATTGGAGAACAAGAAGGAGGATTATACAAATTGAAGGGCCGTCCAGAAGAGGCTTTGGTCCATGACACAGTAGAGCCAAATGAAATTTGGAACAGAAGGCTTGTACATGTGCACTACAGAGCACTACCACTTACAAGCAAAGCTGTTGAAGGTCTTCCAGAAATTCAAGCAAAACATGATGGAGTCTGCAAAGGATGTGTGAAAGGAAAGAATACAAAGAAGACATTTCCAAGTAGCAAGAGCAAGGCAAAATGAATCTTGGAAATCATCCACTCCGATGTATGCGGACCAATGTCATCAAGTTCACTAAGCGGATATGTATACTATGCTTATTTTATTGATGACTTTTCTATGAAGACATGGATTTACTTCATGAAGAAAAAAGATGAAGTTTTCAACAAGTTTAAGGAATTCAAAATCGTGATCGAGAACCACACAGAAAATAAGATCAAGACCTTTCGATCAGATAATGGCAGAGAATTCAAAGACTTATGCAAAGAATCAGGGATTAAGAGGGAGTTACCTACTCCATATAATCCACAACAGAATGGGGTTGCAGAAAGGAAGAATAGAACTATCATGGAAGCTGCAAGAGCAATGCTTCATGATCAAGATCTTCCCATGCTGCATCTATGGGTAGAGGCTGCCAGAACAGCGGTGTATGTACAGAACCATAATCCACATAGAGTACTTGAGAACAAGACACCTGAAGAAGTCTTTTCCAGTAAGAAACCAAAAGTCAACCATCTCATAATATTCAGTTGTCCATTGTACATACACATTCCGAAAGAAAAGAGGACAAAGTTAGATCCTTCAGGAAAGAAGGGTATATTTGTGGGATACTCTGAAAGCTCGAAGGCTTACAAAATATACTTCCTAGGATTCAAGAAGATCGACATTAGTGGGGATGTAACATTTGACGAAGACTCAACTTACAACAAATCTAGAAAGAGACCTGCTGAAGATCCTGAAGAAGCAAAAGCACCCGAAATTCATGATACAACCATGAACGAAGAAACTCAAGAAGAAGATCAAGAATTTGAAGAACCTCAAGAACCTATAGATCCACATCAAGAGAAGAATCCTCACAAGAGGAAACCTCCTTAGGTATGAGAAGCTATCCAAGGTGTGGAAAGATATGGGGATCCATAAGAGAATCACAGAGAAAGAAAGAGAACCAGATCTTGCTCCGGGTATGTAGCTTTACTGTGTGACTTTATTAATAAAGAACCTTCCAATTATGAAGAAGCGGCAAAACGGAAAGAATGGAAGGATGCTATGATCGAAGAGTATCAATCGATCATGAAGAACGATGTTTGAGATGTTGTCCCAAGACCAGAAGGGAAGTCGATTGTAACTTCCAAATGGATCTACAAGATCAAGCATGCTGCAGATGGTAGCATAGAGAAATATAAAGCAATATTCATGGCTCGTGGTTTCTCACAGAAAGAAGGAATAGATTATGAAGAAACCTTTGCACCTGTAGCCTAATACACTTCCATTAGATCAGTACTTGCTTTGGCTGCAGTAATGAAATGGAAGATACACCAAATGGATGTCAAGACTGCTTTCTTGAATGGTGTAGTGGAAGAGGAAGCGTATGTAGAGCAGCCACTCGGTTTTGAGACACATGGCAGGGAGTCTCATGTGTGTAGATTGAAGAAAGCCCTGTACAGTTTGAAACAGGCACCCAAGACATGGTATGACAGAATTGACAGCTTTCTATCCAGTTTGGGCTTTACCAAGAGTAAAGCAAATTCCAGCCTTTACTACAAGGTTGAAGATGGCAACCCAGTGATGATCCTACTATATGTAGATGATATGTTTGTAACAGGTATGGATGGGTTGATTACTGATACAAAGAGAAAGCTTGCTGCCGAGTTTGAAATGAAGGACTTGGGTATGATGCACTATTTTCTAGGCATGGAGGTGTGGCAGAATGCGGATGGAATCTCCCTTGGACAAGGGAAGTATGCAGTAGAGATCCTGAAGAGGTTCGGGATGATGGACTGCAAGGCCATGACCACACCTATGGCATCGAACCTGAAGCTATTGAGTGATGCTTCATCAAAAGCGGTTGATGCTATGATGTATCGTCAAATGATTGGGTCCTTGATGTACCTGACGAACACGAGACCAGACATTTGCTTTGCTGTGAACACCTTGAGCCAGTTTTTGACAGATTCGAGACATGTTCACTTGATTACTGCAAAGCATATTCTGAGGTACCTAAGGGGTACAATTAATTATGGGCTCAAGTATGAGGCAAATCAGAAGATTAACCTGTAGGGTTATGTTGGTTCAGATTGGGTAGGCAGTGCCATCGATAGAAAGAGCACTTCAGGGTGTTGCTTCAGTATGGGATCAGGTGTGATCTCTTGGTTTAGTAGGAAGCAATCCTATGTGGCACTGAGTACAGCTGAAGCAGAGTATGTCGTAGCTTGTTTAGCTAGTTGTGAGGCAGTATGGATGAGGAAGCTACAGTCTGATTTATTTGATCTCCAGATGGATGCTAGTTGTATACATTGTGACAACCAGAGTTGCGTGAAGTTGTCAGAGAACCCAGTGTTCCATGACAAGTCGAAACATATATATATCAAGTATCACTATATCATGGATATGGTGCAGAGGGGAGTAGTGAAGCTCCAGTATGTTGTGATGGACGAACAGATAGCTGATGTGTTGAAAAAGCCATTAGCTAGGGTGAAGTTTGAGTACTTCAGGGAGAAGCTTGGTGTTCTCCAGATCCTCCAAAGGAAAGTGATGAGTCTGTGCGCCATTCTAACATGGTAAGAGGATTGGTTCCTTCCATGGTCAAATGTAAGGGCTAAGCCATTATGTCATGGTGAGAGGATTGGTTCCTTCCATGTTATATATGAGTGCTGAGCCATTCTGATGTAACTGTAGGATTGGTTCCTACATGATCATATATAAGTGTTGAATGCCACTCTATGGGATAATGGAGGCACCTGGTCAGGAATCCTCAGCCTGGGGCTGAGAGCCCTTCTGACATGTATGCTGGATTGGTTCCTTGCATTCGCAGATGTAAGTGCATATCCCTTCTGACATGTATGCTGGATTGGTTCCTCGCATGGGCAGATGTAATTGCAGAGCCCTTATGATATGTATGCTGGATTGGTTCCTCGCATGGGCAGATGTAAGTGCAGATCCTTTTCGATATGTAGGTCGGATTGGTTCCTCGTATGGTCGAATGTAAGTGGAGAACCTTTTTGACATGTATGTTGGATTGGTTCCTCCCATGGTCAAATGTGAGTGCTGGGCCTTTCTGACAGGGTTGTAGGATGTGTTCCCACATGGTCAGATGTGAGTGTTGGGCATGCCTTTCTGATATGATTATAGGATTGGTTCCTACATGATCAGATATAAGTGTTGGGTGGGCCATTCTGACTTAGGGTCAGATATAAGTGCTGGAAGAAGACCTATGTGGAGGCTAGGCCTATAACCAGCATGAAAAAGGGCTGGCTCCGTAGAAATTCCTGTGACGAGAAGAATCATGAGATAGCACCCATGATGATCTAGTGATTATGATCCAGCAGTGATGATCCAGATCCAGTGATGATCTAGATCTAGTGATGGTGTTCCAGTGATGATGATCCAGATCCAGTGATGATCCAGATCCAGTAATGATGATCCAGATCCAGTGATGATCCAGATCTAAATGAAGATGACTTGAAGATAGAGATGACTTGAAGGTGAAGATGACGAGGACTCGATGATGATCCAGATGATACAGAGAAGAAGACTTGTGCTGATAAATTGTGTCGAGAGAATACCTTCCTAGTTAAGAGGGAGTGTTGATGTAATTGTAACTTTGGAATGTATTCACATGTATTTCTTATGTATTGTACCATGATGTTTATTCCGAGATGTGTCTGTAATGTAATTGAGCCATGTCATTCCCCGATGTTCCAATCGGTAGTTTCTATAATGTAATCAATTTATGTCAAGCCAATGTGGGTAACCCTCCTATTGTTCAAGGGTTAAAGTCCCTGCAGTTCCAGGGCACTAGGGTTGTTAGAGTCACCTAGTGAAGTCGGCCCTAGTAGGGTTTAGTCAAGTCGAGAATTAGTATAAATAGAGAGATAGCCTCTCTAATTATCACACACTCACTCACACTTAGTTGTAGCGCGTAGCTGAGGAAGAAGAAGACACTGGGGCTAGGAAGAAAGAAGGTTACTACTGTCGGGAGATCATCTTATTGTTTTGGGTTTTACTTTTGGTGTTGATTCTATCTCTGAGGAAGTTGTGGGGTTTTCTCCATTTATGGTTTCCCCAAGGAAAAACACTGTGTTCATTGTCTCTTGCGTTTGATTGTTGTGCTTGTTATTCTCTCAGTTAAAGATCCTAATAAAATGCTAGCTTAATGTTAAAATTCTAACATGTGTGTGTGTGCATGTGCATGTGTGTGTGTGTGTGTGTGTGTGTATGTGTGTGTGTGTGTGTGTGTGTGTGTGTGTGTGTGTGTGGTACACCAACCCCAGGGATAATTCAAGTGTTTTGACTTGCAATGCCCTAGGGATAATTCAAGTGTTTTGACTTGCAATGCCAAAGTCAAAAGGACGCCACATGATGGAATCCATGAGGCCCTTGGGGTTAGGCATACATGTTGTATGCCGAAAACATTTACCCTAGGAACCATGCCTGGAATGTGAAGAACTTCCTAGAGGTTTAAATTTTACCCAAGGAAGTTTTCAATGGAAAATCATATATATATATATATATATCATTTTGGTTTGAAAGTCTTTTTGTTGTTGAATTGTTCTCCTTGTTAAATAACAATAATTTCCACCAAGAGATGTTGTTGTCCCTACTTTCGATTTACCAGGATTTGAGTAATGTTGGAGTTCTCAAGATCTTTGGAGTCACTAGGGGACTTGTAGAGAGCCATAGAAAAATGGGGGATCCAATAATAGATTGCTTTTGCACCAAGAAATAGTAAATTGCAAATTACAAATGCATAATGGTCCTATGCAACATATAAAAAAAATGATTTTTGAACCATTATGCAGGTTTGATCAATGCAATGGACCATTTCCATGGATTTAATTGGAAAAAATGGACAGAATATCAAAGGAATGGACATACACCAACAAATAAAGGTAGAGAAAATAACATCACTAAACTATAGAGAAATAAAAATGAGAATAGTAGTCTAAGAAAAGATAGTTTTACTGATTTTTGATGTAGTAAAATAAAAAATGAGGTTGTCAACACACCTATAGATTGCTCGGACCTCTTGGAGTTGAGCTAAAGGATAATTCTAGGTTGGAAAAATATCCCCAAGAAGGTAGAATCATAGCACCCTAAAGAGACCTTAATCCTAACACTTTGATACCAATTTATTTGAGCACCTGAAATAAAATGAGAAACATGGTTACTTGAAGCCTAAACTCAAAAATAAAAATCTTGGCATCGTTCCCTCTCAAATAATTGATTAAAAAATGGCCCAAGAGCATGAAACCTTTGACAATGTTGGAGCATCTACTTTATGGATTTACATAGAGAATAATATTGAAATCCAAGGTGGGACAAATGTACATTAATAAATACTCTGATTGAAGCCCTTGTTGCAATAATCGTTTCAAAGAATACATTTCCAAGGGTCCATAAAAAAACTTATTGCAAATATGCATGAAGCTATCAAAAAGCATAAGCTTGGACCTAAATTTTTTGGAAAAAAGCTCGAAAAAATCAACAACCTAAAAACCTTGGAAAATGTTTGAAATATTGGGAGATATCACAGACCTTTGCAACATTTGAAATCATAACACATTCTATAGCCCTGGTGAGGGTGGCATGGCTTGTCCGGACGTCATATGTCTTTGTTACAATGCATTGAATTTAGAGAGAGAATTGAGTGCATTGAATATGGACACTTCGATGTCTCATTTCATATGGCACCTCTAGTTTGTGAATGTCAAGGATGCATATCTCAAATCCACACAAATGGACAACATTAACATATCAACATGGGTTTAATGCATATCATACCCTATGTTTAAATTAATTCAGTTAAATACAAGAATGTGGATTTTATTGAATTTTTCCTAATCAATGTTATAAGCTTTATTAATTGTATTGATTCATGAAGTTTTGTTGTGCAATGTGTTCAAATTTTAAACCAATAAAAATGAATTCCAGCTAGAACTCAAAAATAATTGACAACCAACCATTTTAATAGAGTAAAATCGATAAGGTGCAATAGTTCAATAGCTGCAAATGGTAAGATTACATTAATAATCCTATGCATGTTAAAGTGTTTACTATTTCGATTTGCAGAAAAAATATAGAATTTAACTGGCCCATATTATTGATAAACTCTTAGGCTAAACTAATGAAAACAATAGATTGAATATGTTAAAGATAGTGCAGATGCTAGACCGATTCTCAGGGAGGATGGTACCCTAGTCAGTTAACTAGGGTTCCTGGTTAGTGAACCAAGAAGAGTAAGTCCCCAGAAGGTACCCTAGGGCCCCCAGCAGTCTCTTGAGGTTCTTGGTCTAGGAACAAGAAAGTTGATTCCATGGGAAAGTCCCTAGCACATGGCTAGGGCCCCTATATGTCTCTAGGGTATTCTTGTCTAGGACTAGATAGTTTCATGGACACAAGGTCTAAGTAAATCCTGCAAGTTGAGACAGGGACTTCCTGGTTTGGTTCCAGGCATATTCTTGGTCTGAAACCAAGCAGTTCCTGCAAGTATATACCTGGTCAGTTAACTAGGTGGACCAAGATGATGATGTGTGATATCATCTTCTCCAAAATGGTGATTTCTAGGTTGTTTCTCAATAGACTGGCCACCCCTTTATGATGTCATCAACATTTGACCTTTAGGAGCAGTGTGGAGGATAGAGGATCACTTCATCCAGTCTAGGCATTCCTTATACAGTGATGATAAGACTCACAGTTATTGTATGGAACATGTGTGGAAAATATACCTTGAGAGACAAAGATTAAACTTCTTGGTCTTGTTTCCCCACCTTGATGGAACACCTTGGTCCTGTGGGTAAAAGGGTCGTTTCTGTACCTTAATGGTACACCTTGTTCCTATGGGTAAAAGGGTTGCTTCACCACCTTGTTGGTACACCTTGTTCTTGTGGGTGAAAGAATTTTCTTCCCACCTTGATGTGACGCCTCTTGTTGACTTATGGTCTTATGTTTCCCTATTGGTACTAGAACCCATCTTGAAAGATTAAAATAGAGAAAAATATCTCTGCTAGAAACACATGCATGTTGGTTAAAATATATGATCTATAGTGTCTGTTTTTTTGGGAAGTATTCATGTCTAGGTTGGAAACCCATTTGTGCTAAGTATGGTCTGTTTATGGAAAAAATTTACATCCACTTTTGAAATGGGCTCTTTTTTCAATTTTTTTGTGCTCTACAAACGTCTGTGTTTTTCCTTCACTACTTAATCACAATTTCTCTGTCAACATTTTGGTTTGACCTCAATCTAGTAGTTTCAGACCTGCAACATTTTCCCTTGCAACCTGCAACAAATGCTATGATAAGGACTAACTCCAACCTTTCCATATTGTGTATAGGGGAATCTAACAGAAAAGAAAAGCTAGGCATTGTATTGTATTATATTTGTCAAAACCCTAATTGTAAACCATGTAATTTCAACTCATTTTTTTTATATATCCAATGTTTTAAAACTCATACTCATACTTGGAATCAGCCAAGGGTCATCTTGGACTTGGATTCAGACTCGACGATGAATTGGTAATGACTCGGGCAATTTGAATTTAATGACTCGGTTCACTAAAAAACACATAAATATTTTAAAGATTCTAATACATGACTCAAAAGCATTAGAGACAAAATATCCAGAGAATATTGATGTATATACTATATATCATATATGGGTGAACATATTGAAATGGCGGGAAGTGTATTGTGCAATGCATATCTAGAAGATTGGAAGAAAATGAAAATACATCATCAAAGAAGGTCTAAATGGCCTATAGAGTGGCATAATTCACAAATTTATTTTATTTGATTCTTTCCATATTCAACATAGTTACTATTTTACCATCTATTAAATTGCTAATTTAAGTTTTAGATATAACCAAAACCTCGGAGGCATATACAAACCGCGCTAAGTAGGAAAATATCATGACTCTTTGCCAATAGAAATAACTTTAAGACAATTGTGGAAGTTAGATGGTTATTGAAAATGGGAAGATGCTAGACAATAAGCAGGACGATGCTTAGAGTAGCTTGGCAGAATTTAAGAGGCAAACACAATTTAATAGATAAAATTGACTAATTGTATCATCTTGTTCTATCTTAACATCCATTTGGGACTAGGTAATGCATATTTTCCTCAGTTAAGAACTATGGCTTTCATTTCTAAAATTTTGTTCTATTTTACATAAGTCTACCATTCCATTTCTTTCAAAACAAAATGCAAAACATATTTTGCCTAGCTATATATCTCCTTAAAAATACACAAAAAAATTAAAAATGAATCCATGGAACCACCAACAAACCTGTCTTGTTTCCTTGTCCCTTGTTATCAAATTATCAAGACACTCATTAATGACCTTTAGCTCTTCATGGAAGTTTCACTGGCGAGGAACTAAACCTCTTGCCAGAGGAAATTTCTAGTATGGTATGTAAAAGGTTGATCTATGCTCGTCTTCAAACAATGTACCATAGATTGCCTACAACACAAAGCATTATGATTAAATAATAAATACCAATCATACTTAAGGAAGTTGAATTAAAGAAAACCAAACAATGTTTTTGTATATTCTGCAATAATCAATTCAATATAACCACCAAACCATAATATTAGCTTTCAAGAGTAGGTTGCATAAAGCAGTTGTGACAGATGTTGCTTGTGTTTTGTGTGGCATATATGAGATGGTAGAGAATTTCTTTTGGAGATTTAGGGTTCCTAAAGTGTTTTAGGCATGGTTAAGGACAACTGCAAATCTTTGTCAAAATCAATACAGCCGAATTCAATTAGATTTTAGTGGAAGCATCAATGTATAAGTACTTTTCAGAAGGCCCCTTCCCCTCACAGCCTGGGGGACTTGAGTATCTTTAAGCAAGAGTTGATTTTGCTCATGGGATTCATACCTATTTTTTTCCAGCATGACATTTAGTCGCTTTCTTTTGGTGTGTAGGGCCCAATCTCATATGCTTGCCTTTCTAGGTTTTCAACATGAGTTTACCGATACCCTTTGTTTGTGTGATGTAATTTTTTGTTCCATTATGTACTTGTTCTATGAACAATATATGCAGCATTTAAAAAAATGTATTTAACCAAACTTAAATATGAGCATACATGCATCTTCAGTTCCTAGACCAAAATTTATGTGTGAATATATTTATAATAATCTGGCAGATTAAGTTCTGAAAGAAAGAAAAAAGAAACAAATTATTATAATCTCCACATGTGACCAAAATAGAATAATGGGAATAGAAAGTACAAGAAGTCAAATTAGTGACACAGGAATGCCAATCATGTATTTTATATTTGCAATTTGTTAGGTCGAACCCACTTAAATATGACAGGTCGACCCACATTAAAAGTGACTTGACCACTATAATTATAACATTGTCACCTCATTTGTATATATCCAAGTATTTCCCCTTCTTATGTTTTCTCGGTATAGTGCAAGGACAAGAGGATAACGAAGGAGGAAGAAGAGCTAGGTTTTATCTTGTGATTAGGGTTTATCTTGTATTTGGCATATCTTATGCTCTCAGGTTATCTCTCTCTGGAAGAGAATTATCTGAACATTGTACTTGGTTTGACAAATCTATATTGAAGAAATTATGTTGGGTCTTCTTCCCCATAGGGGTTTCCCAAGATAAATTCTTGTGTACTCTATGAATGTATTTCTTTCAGCGATCCTCATGTATGTTGTTATTATGCTATGAAATTAAGAAAAATATTAAGTATATATTAACATGGTATCAGAGCAACCCTGAAAGAGGCATTTTCACAGTCCAAGAAGAGCTTAGAACAAACTTGAATTAGTATCATTCTTGGAGTTACAACCTTACCCACCATCCATTGATTTCTTACCTTAAATCCAAGGTCACTCCTTCATTTGTTTGATTATTTGGGCACTTCAAAAAGTCTATACTGAGATCTACAATACATACTTCAAGGCTGCAACAAGTTTAAACAGTAAGCAATCCAACAATAAAAGGCTCGTTGTACCCTCCAGCTTTCCACTTAACTCATCACATAGCATATTCTTCCATTGAGGTGGTGTTGAGCATTGGTTCTTTAAAATCAAGGTAATGGTGGAGGCACCAAATCACAAAAGTCTGGGGTTTTTATTTTATTAACTTTCATTCACATGTCATTCAACAGACAACGAAGGATCAAAAACCTCTCGATATGATGTTTCAATTGTAGTATGATAGCAAAGGATGATTCCACCAACGATGATTAGTAGATATCCTCCAATGGCAGCAACATGATGATGTGCAAAGTGTCTAATGTTGAGAGTGCCAAAGTGCATTGAGTTAACAACCAACATAGATCCAAATCCTAGGCTCTATCAAGCACTGAGAGGGATCAAATCTCTCGAGGTGCAAACCTCTTCTTAAGTATTGCACTCAAGGAGCTATCTACTTTGGTTTGTCTTCTATATAGCCATTGATTTGATTCAAACCAAAAGACACATCTTTTTATTTAAGGTGGACATATACTATTTTTATTATTAATATTTAATATTATTTATGGCTGACATAAAATATTTTTTATTATTTTTTAATCTATTAGGAACAAACATTACAACATCTCCCCCATATATGGTTTTAAAACCATGTGCATGGCCCTCCTAAAACCATGGGTTGTTTAGGAGGCCTTGCACATGGTCGTAAAACCATTTGCAAGGCCCTCCTAAACCATGGACAATAAAACCATGGGTTGTTTAGGAGTCCTTGCACATGGTTTTAAAACCATTTGCAAGGCCCTCCTAAACCACGTACAATAAAAGCATGGGTTGTTTATGAGGCCTTGCAAAACCATGTGCAAGGCCAACATTTTTTTTAGGATAATTCAATTTAGTATTTTGTTAGGTAGGAACATTACAACATCTCCCCCATATTTTGTTGTTTTTCTCACCAACATTTTTTTGGAGGATAATGAATTTTTAATTTTTTTATTGTTTTGTTAGGTAGGAACATTACAACATCTCCCGCATATTAGGTTGTTTTTGTGGCCTGCATTTATTTTTTAGGATAATTAAAAAAATTATTTTTTATTATTTTGTTAGTAACAAACATTTCCCATACTCGGCAATATTATTTTTGGTCGACATAATATGGACAATCGTTACAAGAACTCCCTCATGACAAGTGTTACAAGGTCTCTCTCATACTGGGCTGTAGAGCGCCTCTCGATGCAAAAAAGATATGTGTTTCTAGTGCATACAGATGGAGAATGGAATGTGTTGAGCTTTGGAGATAAATAAATATATAGATATGTAGTTTGGACTTACTTGTAATTGAAGATCCTCTACGCTTGCATTATATCAATAATTGGAGGTCGAGTTGAGTAAAGAGTATGCATGGTCATGAGATTGACAATGCATTGGATTGCTTGTAACTGTAGTTTAATAGCTTATCAAGTCAATGTATTGATTGGAAGAATGTTATGAAACCTGGGCTATTGTTGGAGCAGGATCCCGCAGCTACAGAAGAAGATGCTAATTTTGGCGGAAAGAGAGAAGTTTAGCGGAAAAAGGACAGGGCAGAGCTACGACGGTGTAGCACGTTTCCAGCTGGAGAGCAGAGCCGGAAACCACGACTTTTGGGATAGAAAAGTCAAGGAGGCAACGGTACCAGAACGGCCGAGAGAAGAAAGCTCAACTACTGCATTAAAGGCAGAGGCGGAAGACAGGAGGGCTCAACGACCCTCATAAAGAAGAAGGAGCAACGAGGCTCAAGCATTGAAGGCGAAGGACAGAAAGAGAAGCGGTGCATAGTACCCATGGTCAGTACCGGGAAGCATGGAAGACTACAGAGAGCTGCGGTGTGACGGGAAGCGGCTACCTCAAGGATAGAGAGGACCGACTGTCACTGTTTAGGGTATGGGTTTACTGTTGGGACAGGCCCACAGTGTTGTAATGGCACGACCTTCGGGCTGCCTATAAAAGCTTGCATTTTTGTATTGTAAAGGGTTGGTTGGGTAGCTAATCAATCAGTAGGTAGTCGATCAGTTGATAGTCTTGTAGATTCAGAAATAAGTCAGACAGACTGCGTTGTAACGATCCAGACACATAGTTGTCTGTGAGTCATTTGAGTCTGTATGTAATCGTTTGCAGAGAGAACAGAGAGGGAAGAGATAGAGAGAGAAGCTCAGAGATCTAGGAGAAACTTTGCGCTACAAGGGTAGTGCAACAAACTGTGCTAACTTCCCTCAAGATATATAATAGAAGCACAGTTTGGTGGACGTAGCTCCCAGCCCAGGGGTGAACCACGTTAAATCTGCGTGTTATGTGTTGAATGGATGTGATTGTATTTGCTTATTGTTACTAGTTATTATGCATGTAATGATAGTAGCAGTAGACGAATGTATGTATGGTTTCGTTCATAATAGTGCAAAAGGCTAAGGATAAGTCGAAGTATTGCAGTAGGTTGTTTAAGGACTATCTCACGTCGATCACTAATTACCAGTTATTCATAAGAGACTTATGAGAAGTAGAGTGTCGCACATCGGCGCAATCCACGTTAAGAGCGTAAAGTCGCAGTGGTAAGGTATCGAAGAGAAGCGATATCGCATCGGCAGAGGAGCTGCGATGCGAGATACTGCGAGCTGAGGGCTTAGCGTTGAGGAGAGGATGGGTGTTCTGCGGTGCGCAGAAACATAGTAAGGAGTGGACAGCTGCGAGTAAGTGGAAGTTGTGCGACGTGAGAGGAATTCGAGCAGCCGGTGAGGGGCTGAGCATCGCTCGGGTGAAAGTGCTGCGAGTAGAAGGGGATGTGCGATGCGCAGCGCTAGTTGACCTAGTGGCGCACAGGAGAAAAGGGGAAAGAAATAGGATGTCCAGAACCTGGCCCAAGACACTTGAGTCTTGGCCAACCCATTAGATTCACTTCGGGTGAGACTTCAGATCGCTTTGCGGTCTGTTGCCGAAAGGGCCAGTGAGTTTGGGGTGTTGTTGATTAATCATAGTAAACCCGGGTCTGCCCATGCAATCAACAAATGGTTCCGTTGCCGGTTTAAACGACTGGGAGTCCATGTTCTGTTGGCATCCTACGCGAGAAGAATTTCACCAGTGGCTGGATTCAGACTTAATGGAGTTCGCCAAGAAAGAGAACAGAAGTCCGAAACTAAGCACGGAGGCCTGGCTAGAGAAGCACATCGCTTCAGACATACACGCTATATTTTTTGTCACCTACGGAAACGAGCTTTTCGATTGGTTATCCAAGTTGACAGATAGCAACACCTTCAAGAAAAAGAGAAACATCGTCTGGACACCGAAGTTGATTAAGACCATACAGAACCTTGACAACCCGATTACGAGAGCAGTGGACTTCTGGCTCACCAGCGTACTAGAAGGCTACGTTACAGAGTTTGCAGTTGACTAAAGAAAGAGCTTCAGTGCCGCCGAACGATACTTCTTCAAAGGATATCGCGGTAAGTACCTAAGATCTCTAAACTTGTCCCCTAAGAGGTTGCTGTATGAAAAAGGAACAATGGATCTAGTCTCAGACGAATGAGTAAACCTAGTAATGTCACAAGAGTTTGAAAGTGATTTAGATGACATTGGACGGACACGGAGTGGAAAGAAGTATAAAGTAGCATCTAGTTCTGATATATTTGAAGACAGTTCAAACAATACTAGACAGCAGAGACCTAACACCACTGAGGAACCAGAGGGGGGTATCCCTTACCACCCCTATACTCCACAAAAGCAGACAGGGACTCAGAATAATCCCATAGGCACTCCATCTAGTAGCTCACAGTCAGTACCTACTCCCGCTACAGCACCCTCACCTACACCGCTGAGTGGTAGTACTCCGGTCAGTCAGAACCCACCACAGAGAAATAGAATGGGAGACGACATGAAGCTACCTATCTTTAAAGGCACAGGAGCTGAAGACCTGGAACAACACTGGTTCCTATGCGAAGCTATGTGGACCATTAAAACAATCAACGATGATAACCTTAAACTTGTACAGTTGGTTACCACGCTCAGAGACAGAGCCTTAACATGGTACATAAAATATACTACACTACCTAAAACGCTCACCCAGGTCAAGAACGCCATGATTAAAGAGTTCAAGAAACCTAAATCCGAATCTCAGTGCATTACAGAGCTTAAAGATATTAAACAATTACCTTCAGAGTCAGTATGGGATTTTGACCAGAAATTCAAAGCTCTTATAGATCAAGTGAGTTTTAACTTTGCGCCGGAGCAGCATAAAGAATGGTTTATTGCAGCACTGCTCCCCCACATCAGAATGCCACTAATGCAACAGAAACTTACTACTCAGGATGAGGCGCTGGAGATGGCAATGAAACTAGAGGCTTCACCTCTAGCAGAAACCAGTACAGGGATGACAACTCTACAGACCCAGTTGGCCAACCTCACCTTACAGATACATGAACTTAAAAAAGGGAAAGAGGCTATGCAATACATATGGTGCATAAAGTGCAGGGAACAGGGCCACAGTAAAGACAACTGTCCAGTCTTTGCAGAATATTTAGCGTCAGGGGCTTCTAACCCCTTACCACGAGCACGGGGGCCATGGTGTGAAATATGTAGAACTCAAGGACATCCACCTCAGCAATGCCCTCTGCTTCAAAAGTATGTCTAGACACCCAAAAATCTCTATTGTATTTTCTGTAAATCCGTCGGGCATGACCCACAAGATTGTCGAGCGTATGATCTCCTGTCAGAAAGAACACAGGATGTATACAGAGTCCAAGCAGACGCACAAGGTCCAGCAACAGGACCACAGCCGGCTCAGCCGTATGGAGGCCGAGGAGGAGGATTCAGAGGACGAGGTCGAGGAGGAGGCTTCGCAAGAGAGGGAGGTTTTGGTCAAGGTCGTGGACCAGTCACTTGTTATAATTGTGGAACTGTCGGACACTATGCTAGGGATTGCCAGAACGCCACTACTACTTGTAATTACTGCAAATCCTATGATCATACCATAGAAGAGTGTCCCATCTTGATAGCTAAGATCAGAGATCCTAAGCCAGTTGCACACCAGAATATCCAGCTTATTGCTGCTGAGCCTAGGGAACCAGAACCAGCAGTTAACATTGTGACACGGAGTGGTGTTTCCACCAGTGGCACATCGCAGGAGACCAGACAAAACACAAGCCAGGAGTGGGTGCGCAGAGCTCCTACTAAAGCAACTGCACTCAACCTACAAAAAAATAAGGAGACCTTTCACGAAGCTAAGGCTTCCTTTGAGGAAACTCCACTAGCAGAACCACAGGTACCGCCGTCTAGGGGCGTACCGCAGCAAGTACCTTGTAGCAATAACCCTGAGCAGACACAGCAAGCCACAACATCCGGAAGATGTGATGAGGATGAATCGACAGGAAGTATACAAGCCTTCCTGCACAGCTGCTTGAAACTCCTGAGAAATGATAAAGCTGTTGGTGAGCTACAGCGTATGATAGACCAGTGTCAGCAACCCTCTCTCTCGGATAGTGCACACTGCGCTGTCCATAATATTACGAGACATGCAAGGACAGGAAGAGAGATGAAATTCACAGCCCAGATTGGTGACTTCGAAATGGATGAGGTTGTCTTAGACCTAGGATCAGAGGTGAACGTTCTAACCAAGCAAACATGGGAACAGATGGGTAGTCCTCAGTTAGCCCTATCGCCTATCCACCTACGACTAGCTAATCAGCAGCGAGTATCACCATTGGGTCGATTATCGCAGGTGCCAGTTGATATTGACGGAGTTTGTACTTTCGTGGACTTCGAGGTCATAGAAATCATTGGGGACAGTCGACCATATCCAGCACTACTGAGTATTGATTGGGCAATCGGCAGCAAAGCTGTCATTGACCTAAAGAAAAGACAGATGACCTTTGAGGATGCGCGGATCCGAGTCATCGCACCGTTGGATCCTTACCAAGGACCTAGATATATCGAACCTATCCGAGCAGAGGACGAGGCACATAATATGGAGAGTCTCTACCAGATGACAGGAAACTAGAATGACTATATCAATCCCACTGCAGAGGGGCACATTAGTTGGCAATGCGACAGTTCATGTGCTTCGGATTCGGATGTTGGTCTAGAAAACTGGCAGAA
>LPNX010019397.1:5171-18675 GCA_001517045.1 Pseudotsuga menziesii | reverse complement strand
AAAGAATTTAAGAGATGTAATTAGTTTATCCTTTGTTGATTGTTAGTTAGTGATGAGTTAGATTAAAGTAAGTGAACAATGTAAGTGATGTAATTAAATTAGTGTATTTCTAATGTGTGAGGGCATATAATTCTCCATGTACTATGATGTTTATATTCTTAACTTCTTTCTCTATAAATTTGATTGTTGTTCAATGTTTTTCAAAAATTGGTCAATGCTTATGAAAAGTTATTATTGTTGTTCAATACTTTTGAAAGGTTGATCTATTTGGACATCATGTGTTGTACCTGAAATATGCACCAATGCTTCAATGCCTCAAAATATTTGGCCAAGAACTATTTCTGATACTTTTTTCTCATTTCTAGCCTGGTTGGCGCACCACGAAGGGTTGACACACCTTGCTCATTGAAAATAGGTGTCGATGGCAGCCTTTCCTTCACTACAAGGTGTGTTGGCACACATACCTTCATTACAAGGAGCATCGACAAGATTAGAAAGGAAAAAATACAAGTTTCAAGAAGATTCCAAACGAAATCACTCATGGAGGATGATTCTATCTACTTGAGAGAGCTAGCACTAGACCTCCTAGTCCATAGGGAGCATTCCCTATCCTCTCCCCAAAATATATCAAGTCATTTGGGATTCGCTTGGCCTATAAAAGAAAGATTCTTGGATCATATGAAGGGAGGCCAAGAAGAGCATCCTTATATTGTTGGATTGAAGTCTGGTATAGAGTAAAACTTGACAGAGTGTTGTTAGTAAAAGTTTGTATTGTTGGTACGTATTAGTTGTTGGGTGTGTCAAAGATCTTGTAAAGGAAAATCTATTGACATCAACGCTTTGGTTGTAGCTTTCTTTGTTTCATTTATTAATACAAAAGTGTTTCCCTTTCTTATATACGATACGTGTTCATGTTTATCATTTATTATTAGTTTGCTTGATCACTAATATAGATATTTGATTTAAATCTTGTTACTCTCATCACTTGTCTTGTTTCTTGTGTTTCTTTACAGGTATAGCAGATCGCATCAAGATCAACGAAACAAGGGCAAACCTTTAGATCTAAGGTAAGAGAGTTCTTTATTCAAGTAGAGCAGTTATCTAGGAAGAGGATATGTTGTTGTGCCTTTTTGTTCTAGAATTGTACCATGCAGGTTAGAGAAACATGCAGTGTCCACACTCTGTAATGTCCCCAAAAATTGAAAATAAAAATAAAAATTTACTGGGCTAGTAAAAACTACCTATGCTAGACATTATTGAACTTGCGGAATATAACGTACACTAAGTGTACCACTATTTCATCGTAAGTTTTTCTTACATTCTACCTTCTTACTTTCAGTTACGATGATTACTGTGTTTTACATTATGGTTTCGTAATGCTAATTAATAAGCTTTTAACTTTGTTTTTGGAACCAAAGTGGGTGGAGTGGTAGGACTAGTTCTCCCATGTACTGCCTGAGAGGTAAAAGTCTCTACCTGTCTAGTGGGATTACTTAGTTCTATTGAACTAAGGAACATCTCCCAATTTATGTGCAGATTATATTTAACGGCGGAAACTTGTTACGGAGCACTTGGACGTTCGAGTATTAGTAGTCGTACTTGCATCTAGTGACAAGGGTCAGTGCAAGAAGATGAGAGACCTTTTAGATGCAATCCTAGTTTTCAAAAACATGATCACGTTACCAAAAATACAATGTGTTTCTTCTACATAGCACTTGCTATGGTTCAACCCGAGCCTGACTATTCATTTAGCTAGACTATTCATATGAATCTCCCTAACTTGTAGGAGGGGCATTTGGTTAAGAAACCATGAAAAAACTCGGGATGGGGATAGAACGAGGCCTAGACCACACAGAACCTCAACTTGTTGGATTTGGGTGTTTCATTCTAAGAGGAATTAAACCAGGGTGGGACACCTTAACCGAATATGAGATGAAAAATTTAATAATTATATATTTTTAGTTTTTTTTTTAACAGAAACTTAAAATTTTTTATTGATTAAAAGTGGCTGTAGCCCAGGCCGATGTACAAAGAGGAATTCAGAAAAAGAAGGCTGATGCCCTCTAAAAGAACAGTCAGCCTTCTTACGAGTGCTTTGAGAAGAGAATCCCAAATTCTTCTGAAGCTATTTCGAGAAAAAGAATGCTTGCAAGAATAGACTCTCATGAATTGTGAGCAGAGAAGCATACAGAAACAAAACATTAAATAGGGAGAGAGGAAAGCCCCTTAATGAAAGGATCCAATTTCTTCTGAGAGCCCGAGCTGATATTTGAGGCTGCTTCCTTTTCTCTATGTTCTTTATTTGTCTTTCGCCCTCTGGTGAGGGGAGGAGAAGGAGCTGAAAAGTCTTCTGATTCAGAGGTTCCCTGAGACGAAGGCGCCAAGGAAGCCAACCCAGCCTGGAATGAGGCCACGTGAACCAAAGCATTGAGGTCTTTCCTAGAACCTGGAGAAGCAGGTTTTGGATCAGCTGCCTCCGTGGACCCAAAGGGATCACGGATGCCTTGCTCCAGGACAACTGCAACTTCAGGTTCTTGTGCTTCATCTTCCTGGAGAACTTCAAAACCATTTCTGTTTTCCGGCCGTGAAGTATCTGCAAGAGGCGAGGGATCTTGAGGAGAAACCTTGTCCTAAGATGCTTGAGGCTCCTTTCACCGGGGAGGATGGCGTCGAGTAGAGGCCGTCTGGAACTTTGTATCTTTGGAAATGGGAGATTTTCTGGTTTTTGTGGTAATTATATATTTTTAGTTAATGTGGAATATGATTTTCAATTGTAGACAAAAATATATTTTGTATGATATTTTTTTGGCTTCAAATTTCATTTTCAAACCATTTTCAAGCCCTCACTTACAAAAACATGTAGGCTAATATTTATATACATTTAAAAAAATGGTTATTTTTTTTAAACCTACTACCGTATAAAATATTAATTCAATCTACATTTAAATCTCTTAATTTTAACCTATTCAAATAAACAATGGTTAATTATTATTATTTTTTGGACTTTTATAAAATATAATAAACCCTTAATTTTACTATATTGACCATTTTTGCGAGGTCATTTTAACAAAAAAAAAAAAACCCTAATAATGATTCAAACATGCGTGAATTTTTTATTATCTAGAATTCAAAAAGGCCCTAAGAATATCCCAATATGCCGGAAAGTGTATCCAAAAAGCCCTAGGCACTACTTATCTCTCAAATAGGTACCTAAATGAACTTTCAAAGCTCAATTTTGAGAGAGTGTGAAAAAGTGCATCTTTTCGACCTTGGTTTGACCAACCTTGAAAGACGACCAAAATAACTCCAAAATAGCTGGAAAAAAGTGCATATTTTCAACCTTGAACAAGGGATCATCATAAATAGCCAGTGACAATTTCTGCCACATCATTTCAACTAGAAATAAAAAAGCCCTAACAATGATCCAAATATGCTTGAAAATTTATCTAGAATTCAAAAAAGCCCTAACAATGATCCAAATATGCGGGAAAATGTATCCAAAAACCCCTAGGGACTACAGTACTGATCATTATAAATACCTAGCTTGTGATGAACAATTTATCACAAAGCCTTCTTTTTGTTGCTGATTGCTCCATGTGTGTCTTGTTCTTGTTCTGGACGGAGTGTTCAAGCGGATTGCACCCTGTGTGTCTTGTTCTTGTTCTGTAAGGACTGCGCAAAGTTTCTTGTTGCCTTGTTCTTGTTCTGTAAGGAGTGTTCAAAGTTTCTTGTTGGGTTTAGTTGAAAAATGACAACGAAGGAAGGATGGGCTATCGTCAAGAAGGCCAACGAGGGCAATATCAATGACCTCGAAGAAGGATGGGCTTTTATTTATAAAGCCATTGTACACTTCAGACGCCGGTTGGAAGAGCGAGATCTCAATTCTCCCATGACTTTTCCCATGCCTGCCGAGGAGTACGCTCTTGTTTATAGTATCGTCTACAATATGTGCGCTGACGGGCGCGGAGGGCAAATTATCTATGACAGATCTAAGGATTGCATGAGAGAGTACATAGATTCTTTAAGAGAACATATTGATGGTCATGAGTTGATGTTGAGAGATCTCGTCAAACGCTGGAACATTCACAAAGCAATGCTGCATTGGATGGACTCTCGCTTTAGTTATTTGTACCGCTTTTTTACTGTTAATTCCTCCCTTCCTTCACTCGGAGAAGTGGGATTCATGTGTTTCCGAGACCTAGTCTTTGGCGGTGTCATAATGCGAGTCAATGTGAAGAATGCAGTGATTGCCCTTATTGATCAAGAGCATGAACGGGAACAAACTAATGGCACTCTGTTGAAAGATGTTGTGGCCATTTTTGTGGAGCTTGACATTGATTTCTATACAAATGATTTTGAAGTGGCCATGTTGGAACATACCGGAGCTTACTATTCTCGGAAGGCTGTTACATGGATTTCAGAAGCTGATTCCTATGCTGCCTACCTATCAACGGTTGAACAATGTGTCATACGCCAAAAGGACAGAGTTGCCAGATATTTGCATGGGGCGAGCGAGCAGAAGATATTAGAGAAAGTAGAAAATGGACTCCTTTCCTGTTATATGACACATTTTCTGAAGGATCAACATTCAGGATGCCTTGCTTTGCTCAGGAGCCACGGGAATGAAGATATTTTGATGATGCAGCAGTGGCTTTTCGATAGAAAGGGCTGGGAATCAATTGCAAATATTTTTAAGCAGTATGTTATTGGTGAAGTAACACCATTTGTTAAACAGGCTGAAGATGCTATGACCATGCGTGACTTGGAGAAATTGCACGACAAATGTATATTGCTGCAAGAAATGGCTTCATTTGTGGCCAAGGTTATAGAATCACGTGATAAGCATATGAAATATGCTGCAGATCTTTCTCACCGCAAAACTATTTTTTCCAGCGCATTAAGAGAATCCTTTGAGGTGTTCTGCAACAAAGTAATTGGAGGAACTACTAGTGCCGAATGGCTGGCTACACTATGCGACAGTGTACTTAAAAATGACAACTCTAACAGAATGTTACTTGGAAAGGTGGTGGAATTTGTAGAGTATATTACTGATAAAGATGTGTTTACCAATTTCTACATTAAAAAACTCACTCATAGAGTTCTCATCGACAGAATTGAAAATGTTGACCTTGATCAGAGCACATTGAGAAAGCTGATGCAGAAATGTGGTGGCCAATTGACATGGACGATGGGGGGCATGAGGAACATGCTTACAGATTTGACAAGATCACTGGAAAGCCAGAGTAGATTCCAAGAATATCTTATTAATAATAGAAATATCCATCTGGGAATAGAGCTTAATGTAACAGTTTTGAGAACCGACATTTGGCCGACCACAGGAATTTTGCCAACATACAAGAGTTCTGAGATTAATGTACCTGCAGAAATGGCTAGATGTGTGGAAGTGTTCAAAGACTTTTATTCGGAAGGAGCCAAACAGAAAAAACTTACATGGATATATTCCCTGCGAACCTGTAATATAATTGGTAAGTTTGATGCAGGGCCAATAAAAATCATTGCAACAACTCACCAAGCAGCAATATTATTGTAGTTCAATGATTGTGAAAGGTTGAGCTATTCCGAAATCAGGACTCACTTGAATTTGTCTGACCAAGAAACTGTCAGACTGTTATATTCCCTAGCGTGTGCCAAGTACAAAATTCTGCTGAAGAAGCCTGATACAGCCACCATAGGCACAGCTGATTATTTCGAAATCAATATTAATCTTACAGATAGAACAGGGAAGGTAAAATTTCGAATGCCGCTGCTGAACGGTAAGACAAATGGTACTAAGGATATTTCCCAGGGTAGACCTTTGGTTATTGATGCATCAATTGTGCGCATTATAAAAGGGCAGGAAGCTGCAAATTATGAAAATCTGGTGAGTGAATGCGCCTAGCAACTTGGAAGGGCATTCAACCCGAAAATTGAAGAAATTAAAAAGCGAATTGAAGTCTTGATCGAGAGGGAGTATCTGGAACGAGACAGCAGACAAGTAGATATACTAAGATATATACCTTGAACCGCAATATGGCTGCAGCTAAACAGGTTCGTAACTTTTTATATCACTGAATGTGCCGTATTTTTATGTAGCTTTTTATACGATTGAATGTTCCTTATTTTTATTTTTTGGAATTCATTTAGTTCTAATTTTAATTAATATATTTATAGCGATTCATGGTGCAATTAAAGACCTCGTTTGGATAGGATATCTTGAATTCTAGCAGCAATTTACAGCTTCTCCGAGTCTTCGTATATTGTTAATAGTGCAGCTATCTCTTCAAAGATTTTGGCCAGGTTGGCATAAAATCCCAAGTTTTAATTAGATTTTCAGAGGTTTAACAAGTTGAGGAGCTATTTTCTGCTTGTGCATATGAAATGGGAGAAATGTATACAGTTCTTTTTGATGTTTTAATTTCTTCTCTTTTTTAATCACAGGTATTATTCTTGTCTTTCTGCCAGAACATCACGTCCCTCATTCATTCCCAAATCTTCACCGTTTTGCATTCTGCAAGCATTATTAAGGACCAATGGTTCCCCACATCTTGTAGGTTTCATGCTCAGTTTATGCACAAATCTACATATATTGCGGCCCCTCTAGTTTTTGTTTTATTTAATCCAAATTTCAAGGACTATTGTGATAGGTATTTTCTTACACATTTAGATTACATGAACAAAGTTTTTTAAGCTTGAAAAGTTAGAAACAGAGCATACAAAACAGAACAGAGGAGGAAAACGGAATGCATACGGAGAGTAATACTCTATCCGTTTATATAACAGAAATCAAACACCAAAACAGTTACACCAAACACCGCAGATTTAGGATCTGCATTAAGTGAACTACAGTTCAACTAGCTGCAGAATAAATTCGCCATTATTTCAAGTCTTCCCCTTAATGGAGAATGGATTAACAGCTATACCTAACATCTCCATTATTTCAAGTCTGCCCCTTAATGGAGAATGGATTAACAGCTACACCTAACATTTCCCTAAACAATTCAAATTTGATCTTTCCGAGAGGCTTTGTGAAAATGTCAGCAGTATTTTCACAAGTATTACAATATATGAGATCTATTTCATTGGATTGCAGCTTCTCTCTAACAAAATGATACTGAGCATCAACATGCTTTGTCTTTGCATGAAAGATCGGATTATTTGCCAACTTGATTGTACTTTGGTTATCACATTTGATTACTGTAGGGTCCTTTTGTTCTTTTCCGACATCTTGAAGAAGTCTTCTCAGCCAAACAGCTTCACAGGTAGCTGCACACAGGGCCTTTCTTGATGTTAGATATTGATGCAAATGTAGCTTCTTCCTTGACTTCCTACTCCATATATGTTTCATCTTGACTCTGTTCTGCTTCATAGCCCTTTTTACTTTGTTCTTCGACATTTTGGAATTTGACTTCTGATTGTGGTTCTTTGTCCTCAAAGCTTCTGCATATTGCTGAGAACATTTGTCTTTAATGTTTACAAATGCTTCCAACTCCACATAAATGTGTTGCTCCCATTTCTGGATGCAGTCATCAATGTCCTGCTCAATGGACTCTTGCAACTCTAGTTCATAGTAAAACCTGATTTCTTCTGGGCTCCACTTCATAAAAATTTCTTCAACTTCAGAATCTTCAATATCCATTGACTCAAATTTTGTATCTTTAATGTAATCTTCTTCTTCATCAAACTTATCTGGCACTTCACCTAAGTGCTCAACATCACATTGTTCCTTAGTAAACCCTGGACACTCAAAAACATTCATTAGAATATCAAAATAATTTTTGCTATTTTCATTTTTCTCTTCTAAGAGAGCTTTCTGATTTTTCTCCTCTTCACCTTCCTTCTCTGCAACAATAAAGTTGTCTTCCACTTGATTTGTGCATGTAAGTGGATCATTCTTCTCACCAAACAACAATTCATCAATAAAATGTTTCTCATGCATCAAGTTTGACCACTCTTCATGAGTTAAATTGTCTTTATCAAATCTGACTTCATATGTCTCTCCTTCAAAGAGACCTTCCTCCACAAGGTTTTCATTCTCATTATCACAATAAGCTACATACACACTTTCATCATCAATCATTGCGATTTCAATGCAATCATTTCAAGTCTTTATTTCAGTTATAAGACTGACAATACACTCACTATTTTCAACAGCAGTGATGTTATTAATTTTGGCTTCAGCTATCTTGCTCCCCCTCACACTGAACTTCATCTCTAGAATATCCCAAAACATTTTTGCCTTCTCTATTTCACCAAATTCATATAACACATCAGACACATCAGACAAGATGTCATTATCCAATGTTGAGCTAACAAGATATAATGTTATTTTATCTTTTCTCTTCTGAGCGGGATCTTCATAACCATTTTGAACAAATTTCCATAAATCTACTGAACCAAGTAAACCTTCCATTTTCATTGCCCAAATTTCAAAATCTTTACCTGAAAAAGATGGTAGAACTTGCATTAACCTTTTCAATATTTCATCTATTTCTTCATTTTCATCAATCTGCTCCAGATCTGCAATCTGATCCTGGTCTCCATCAGGTATGTGTTCCTCGGCTGCAATCTGAATCTTTCTTCCCATCTGTTTGAGTTCCCTTCTGAAATGTTTAATTCTACTTTTCCGGCCCATGACAGCTTCCTTGATTGCACTCAGGAACAAATCATTTGCGAGCTCCTTATACAGTTGATGCCACTCTACCAGCGAGATTCTCCTTTTTACACGATGTCCACAACGTATTCAACAAGTGGATGTATGCAACAATTTCTGCAAATTCTTCTGAAGCAGCTGTAATGCACGATCCAACAGTGCTCTCTCTCACGGTGGCACTGCAACAAGAGACTTCTCTACTCTTTCGATTCAGAGAACTATTCTGCCAAAAAAAAATAACAAAGAGAGAACCTTCATACAGCCACAACGATCACACTGGATCAGCGACACTTTTCAGGCAGCAGGTCAGTCTTTCACAACATTTAATTCTCCAATGATGTGCACACTGAATCGGTGGCTGCAGCACCCTTCACACTGTCTCCTCCACGCTGGCGATCCAATGATCCAATAATCAGGCAGCAATTTCTCCTTTGAAATGATCCAATAATAAGGCAGGTCTTGAATCTTTTAGTGAAGCTTGAGATCTTTCTGGCTCTTTTTCATAGTAAATTGACTGCCTCCTTTCTATGGTTGAGATGAGTATGGAAGCTCACACCCGGTTGGTATAAATGAGGGGTGGAATCTCCAAAATTTTATCAGTTTGGCACACAACAGCGTTCTCCTCAGCAGCCGCCTATCCAACATCAATTTTCTCCTCTTCTAACAGCGTTCTCCTTTCACAGCAATCAATGCAGGCTGTGATTTCTCCTTCAGCAAGCTTCAATGCAACAGTTCCATGGTTTTCAAGACAATAAGCACCAACGTTTCCTTCACATTCTCTGTCGGTTTCACTAGTCACCCACAACAGGGGTTTTTCACAGAGTCCACACGCTGCAATCTAGATGACGTGACCAGCAGCGATCTTCACAGGAGCGGCTTCACGGTGTGGCAGCGTCTTCACTCAGTTAGCTTGCCTCAATGGGCGTTCACAGCAGCAGGCCAATCAGGCACTCTCACAACAGCAGGCCACAATGGGCTCTTCTTCAGGCCAATCAGGCTCTCTCAATAGGCCAATCGGGCTCTTCACTCAGGCTAGGCCACTCAGGCTCTCACAGGCCACAATGGACACTTCTCACAGCCAATCAGGCTCATTAGGCCACGAAGGGCTCTCACACTGAGGCCACAACGTCACAATGGGCTCTTCTCTTACGGCAGAGATCGACTGCGTCAACCTCACGGCTCTCCACGGGAGCAGCTCCTCTCCAGCATTCACATTTCCACAGAGTGATTCAGTCTTCATACAATCAACCTCATACGATAGCAACTCCTCTCTAGCGTTCAGCTCTCCACGCAGTGATCTCCATGCAGCTCTTTCGTGGGACAATATCTCAAGACTGTGATCTCCTTCAGGCACCTGCGAGCGAGCAGATTCTCAGCACTGGCTCCTTTAACAATTGCAGCAAACTCTCGGCACAGGCTTTCTTATAATCATCAACGCCAACTCAGGGCAACGGATCTCAGCACTCAGGCTCTCATACCAAGTTAGAAACAGAGCATACAAAATAGAACAGAGGAGGAAAACGGAATGCATATGGAGAGTAATACTCTATCCGTTTATATAACAGAAATCAAACACCAAAACGGTTACACCAAACACCGCAGATTTAGGATCTGCATTAAGTGAACTACAGTTCAACTAGCTGCAGAATAAATTCGCCATTATTTCAAGTTGAAATTTAATTGAAACTATTATGATACAACTTTTTGTATCACAAATATTGAGCTAATGTCATTGTACTGAAAACTATTATGATACAACTTCTTGTATCACAAACTAGCTAATTTATATTGAGCTAATGTCATTGTACTGAAAGTATTGTTTTATTTGCTTTGTTGAGATGAGATGGATTGTTTATTTGCTTTAATGTCATTGTACCGAAAGTATTGTTTTATTTGCTTTGTTGAGATGAGATGGATTGTTTATTTGCTTTTTGGTCTGTATTGTTCATATTTAATTGGATAATGTGTTATTTTTTTTGTTTAAAAGTTGAGATGAGATGGGCTGTTCAGTTGCTTTTTGGTATGTATTGTTCATATTTAATTGGACAATGTGTTGAAAGTATTGTTTTATTTTATCTATTGAGATGATTTGGTCTGTTCATTGGCTTTCTTATCTGTAATCTTCATATTTAATTCGATAAGGGCGAAAAATATTGTTTTATTTATTCTGTTTTTGGTGAGATGGATTGTTTATTTGTTTTATAGTCTATACTGTTTATATCTAATGGGACAATGTGCTGAAAGTATTGTTTTATATGCTCTGTTGAGATGAGATGGATTGTTCATTTTCTTTATGGTCTGTATTGCTCATATTTAATTGGATAATGTGCTGAAAATATTGTTTTATTTGTTTTACTGAGATGGGATGCAATGCTCATTTGTTTTTTGGTCTTTATTATTCATATTTAATTGGATAATATGCTGAAAGTATTGTTTTAATTGTTAAGTTGACATAGATGATTAAAATGGACATTGACCCAAAAGTATGATACTATTATTTGCCAAGTGATGTTTTGTAATGAGGGCTAGAGGTTATTGTTTTATAAGATTCATCTCCAAGCAAAAAGATCAGACCAAGTCACATTTGACATGTTTGCAAGCTTGCCTCCTTTTCAAGGCCTTAGTTACTAGAACTTATTAGAATATTTAAAACCAAATGGAACACTGATGTGGATTTTATTTTCAATGACCCATGTTTTTTTGGTCCTATGTCCCACGAGATAAATTGATGCAATGTTGAGCTATTGTGCTCAATTATGGAAGGTGGAGGAAGGAATTTAGTAAAGGATGAAAATATCTTTTAGGCTTGAAATTTAATTGAAACTATTATGGTATAGGCTATCGAATATACATTGAGTTAATGTTAACATGCTGAAAGTATTGTTTTATTTGTTTAGTAGAGATGAGACGGAGTTGTTCATTTTCTTTCTAGTTTGTATTGTTCATATTTTATTGGATATTGTGCTGACAATATTGTTTTCTTTGTTATGTTGAGATGAGATAAAGGTCTTCATTTGCTTTCTTTAATGTCCATATTTAAGTGGATAATGACAATATTGTTTTCTTTGTTACGTTGAGATGACATAAAGGTCTTCATTTGCTTTCTTTAATGTCCATATTTAAGTGGATAATGTGTTGAAAGTGTTGTTTGATTTGTTCTATTGAGATGATATGGAATGTTCATTTTCTTTCATGTTCATATTCAATTCAATAATGTGTTGAAGGCATTGTTTTATTTGTTCTGTTAAGATGGGATGGACCGTTCATTTGTTTTCTGCTATGTATTGTTCATATTTAATTGGATAACGTGTTGAAAGTACTGTTTTATTTGGTCAATTCAGAAGAGATGAAATGTTCATTTGCTTGAAACTAAGTCTTTCTATATTGTACAGAGTAAGATGAGAATTTGATTTATTCACATGATGAAACTGGAAGTATAGAAGTATATGAAAAGGGGGACACTATTGCACAACAAAGAAATGATTTGATTATATGGTCGAACAAGAATATAATGTGTATGTACCATATAGTTTAATCATTTGATAGAATTTTTTCTTTTGTTTGCAAAAGTGGATTTTAAGTATTTAAAAAGAAAGGAGTGTTAAAAAGTCTAACTAAAGAATTTAAGAGATGTAATTAGTTTATCCTTTGTTGATTGTTAGTTAGTGATGAGTTAGATTAAAGTAAGTGAACAATGTAAGTGATGTAATTAAATTAGTGTATTTTTAATGTGTGAGGGCATATAATTCTCCATGTACTATGATGTTTATATTCTTAACTTCTTTCTCTATAAATTTGATTGTTGTTCAATGCTTTTCAAAAATTGGTCAATGCTTATGAAAAGTTATTATTGTCGTTCAATACTTTTGAAAGGTTGATCTATTTGGACATCATGTGTTGTACCTGAAATATGCACCAATGCTTCAATGCCTCAAAATATTTGGCCAAGAACTATTTCTGGTACTTTTTTCTCATCCCTAGCCTGGTTGGCGCACCACGAAGGGTTGACACACCTTGCTCATTGAAAATAGGTGTCGATGGCATCCTTTCCTTCACTACAAGGTGTGTTGGTGCACATACCTTCATTACAAGGAGCATCGACAAGATTAGAAAGGAAAAAATAGAAGTTTCAAGAAGATTCCAAACGAAATCACTCATGGAGGATGATTATATCTACTTGAGAGAGCTGGCACTAGACCTCCTAGTCCATAGGGAGCATTCCCTATCCTCTCCCCAAAATATATCAAGTCATTTGGGATTCCCTTGGCCTATAAAAGAAAGATTCTTGGATCATATGAAGGGAGGCCGAGAAGAGCATCCTTATATTGTTGGATTGAAGTCTGGTATAGATTATATTGTTGGATTGAAGTTTGGTATAGAGGAAAACTTGACAGAGTGTTGTTAGCAAAAGTTTGTATTGTTGGTACGTATTAGGTGTTGGGTGTGTCAAAGATCTTGTAAAGGAAAATCTATTGACATCAACGCTTTGGTTGTAGCTTTCTTTGTTTCATTTATTAATACAAAAGTGTTTCCCTTTCTTATATACGATACTTGTTCATGTTTATCATTTATTATTAGTTTCCTTGATCACTAATATAGATATTTGATTTATCTTGTTACTCTCATCACTTGTCTTGTTTCTTGTGTTTCTTTACAGGTATAGTAGATCGCATCAAGATCGACGAAACAAGGGCAAACCTTTAGATCTAAGGTAAGAGAGTTCTTTATTCAAGTAGAGCAGTTATCTAGGAAGAGGATATGTTGTTGTGCCTTTTTGTTCTAGAATTGTACCATGCAGTGTCCACACTCTGTAATGTCCTCAAAAATTGAAAATAAAAAAAAAAATTATTGGGC
>LPNX010019387.1:132687-142804 GCA_001517045.1 Pseudotsuga menziesii | reverse complement strand
TATATTGTTTTTTTGTTTGTTGTTTTATGATGGAACATTGCTCAGGAAACCCTCAGGTACTTTCCCATTTTTTTAGGATGGTAACCGAGGTAAACCGCCAGCCCTAATTACAGGGCATAACCTGATGGGGACATTGAGTGAGGCCCTAACATAGCCAACCAGGGATTTGACCCCGAGACCTTCTGCTAGCATAAACAACTCTCAACCACTTGACCTAACCCATCGGGATATATATATAACTGATTTTTAATAAGGAAATCAACTCTTTATTGTATAATGTTGTGTATAAATTAATTATATATTCAAATGATAAACATAAATGAATATTATTTAATTTATAACTCTAATTGAAAAACATCATAAAACAAAAATTCAAGTATCACCATTTAATATTATGATAATATATGAATAAGAACATGACAAAAAAATGTAAATATTAACATCAATATGACCTATTATTTTATCATTGAACATTTTAAATATTTTGACAATAACTCACTTTCCAATGACAAATAACAAAGCTCTAATCGGAAGAAAGACAAATATTTAATTAAAAGAACAACATTTTCTCTCAATTGTAAACCCAAATGTTTCATTGTCCAAACTTATTAATTATTGTTAATCATGACGATCTTCACTATATAATATAACTTTAGTCCATGTTCAAGGAACACATTTTATACCCTCTAAAAATGAGGTTTAAAGCTAGCTAATCTTAAAAAAATTGCAATTAATTATTGATGTAATAACGCTATTATTTTTAAAGGACTATTGTATTACTTTGCTAATATTATTTTTTTGCAAATTTTATTTGATAAAGTTATATTATTTCTGAATTGAATAATAATTTCAAACCTATGCAAAACTTAAGATATCAAATATTCATGTAATTTGAGTTTGTCAATGAATATATCTAAATTCTAAATTGTATAGATTCATATTAGTTATATGAATTATTACATTAAAATATGATTATGTTATTATAAAATTTCATTAATTAATAAAATCTAAATCAATTATTATATATCGATACATATATCAAATAATTTTAGTGAAATATATAACCATATCTTTAATTTAGAAATCAAAACTACGTACCTATTTTCAAATAAAAAAAAAGGTAAATACGTATTAAGAATACATCTAATTTGTTAACTGCTTCATATTGTAAATCTTTATTGTCTCAACCATTTCTAAGATGGAGTTCAACCTCCTAGAAATATAGAGATTCAAAAATTCGATCCAACTTAATTAATATAACTTTTTTCCTAAAAGGCATTTTTTTTCTCTTAAAGAAGTTCCATATCTACACCTTCATCCTTAAAAGCAGTTTTTTCTCTATTTTTGCCATTCAAAAAATTTGCAAAAATTATAACAAAAGTGTCATAAATTAATGCAATCATAATTCTTAGCATTATAATTTATAACAAAAATATCTTGGAATACAAAGATTCAAATATTGATGGAGGAATTAGAGACCACCTTAAATTTTCTTGTAAATTACATTGGTTTTTTTTTAACAAAAACCATAGAAATATTTATATATAAAAAATCTGAGCACAACCATCCTTACAATTTTTTTTCGATAGTTTCAAACTGTTTTGAAGAAAGGAAACTGAAAAAACTACACTGATAACTAGTATATAGATGGTTCTTGGATGATTTCTGACACAACTTAGACCCATTGTAGGATATTTTTTGACAAATTGACCATTTAACATAACATAAAAAAATCTTAGAGGCATGATGAAATAACCTATTTTTTCTTTCCTTCCAACCCACGAACTGATTGGACAACCAATGTTTCTTCCATTTGGTGGTCACCGTAGGCTGATGTTTCCTGAAAGTGAGTGCGTTGGTTCATGCTTGTCAATTTCTGGACTTCTTCTTTTATGATATCCACTGTTCCCATCAACTCGTGGAGATCCTGATCATTATCATCTATTCTTGACTCGTGGCAACCCATTTGGTTTGCCAAATACTTAACATCTGCAGTTGCAACCCTTTTTTCCTTAATGCCGATGAAAACCATTTCATTTATCCATCACAGGTGTATTTTAAAGTCTGATAGAGTTGCTTTGATGTCATTTATGTCCACTTTTCCTTGGTTAGTATCCATTGAAACATGGGATCTGTTTAGAACCGGTGGTATAGCAGATACAGAAGGAATTTCCTGCAAAGAACCAAAGGAAAAACCAACACAAATAGCCTTACCGCCATGGGAACTTCCTGTAGGAATCCTGAACGGTTCCTCTAAATTCTAGGAAACAAAAGGAAACACCTTAAATTCTTCACCCTTGGAGCTGCTGGGGAATAAGAAGGGAGTCTGTGCAGGTTCATCTGCAAGATCCTGTTCACTGAGTAAACCTTTAAACAAGAGACTAATTTCTTCCTCCGGAGAGATCAAACCAGAAATGAACGGCTTGCAGAGCACCTCTGTATCACAAAGAAATGCAGGAGGTGGGGGGGAGGTATTCATCCCTCTTAGTGTTTCCATGAAGTGTGCCAAAAATCCTGTCTTAGCCTTGAGAAGCCATAGATAAGGACGCCTCAATATTAAATCCTTCACGTGATTGAAGGTTCCATGAAGCCAATGCTGCCACGTCAATGGACACTTGTTGATATAGCATTGATGGGGTGAAAAAAAGGTAAGGTTACGGGAGGGCCAAACCTTGCAGGGCCACTTAAAATTTATTTTAGGGAACATGTTTATGATATGTGGGTTGACCCTTAATAGAGACCAATCCCAAATTGTTTTTAACTCCTTGATTGGACAACTTGTCTATAGTGGAACTATTACCTCTAAGGATGTGGAAGTAAGTGGCTTGAAGATCTGCATTGTTGCGGCGTATGCGATCATATATTCTTATAGATTTGGCAATGCAATTCTTATAGTCCATTCTCATTTTTTGAATAACCTGCTTCAAATCTCCAAAGACTATAAGTTTAGTGATGTTATTCCGCCCTACCAATTCCAGTCCAAGGAGGAGCGAGAGCCATTCCACTTCATTGTTGGATATATGTCCTATTCCCCAGGCATAATAAGTGACTATGTTTCCTCCGGGATCAAAGATTATCCCACCTGCACCTGGCTCCCCAGGGTTTCCTTTCGAGGCTCCATCGAAGAAGAGAGTATGGGAGTGTTGTTTCATTCTCCATTGAAGGAATTCTTCTTTTTCTTTTCTTATCTCCCAGTGTTGTATAAATGGGTGAGTTTTGGTTTGAGTAGAGCTCTATATACAAAGTTCCCTACACCAGCTGGCTTCCTTGGAGTTAAGCTTTTCTGACTCTGGGAGAGTAACTTTCTTAGAAGCTATCTTTTTAAAGATCATGTTGAGTACTTTGTTAGTGAATCTCTTTGGTTCCATTTTCTTCCCATCGAAAATCAACCTATTTTTGGAAATCTAGATCCGCCAACAAGTATTTTGTGGAACCGTGTTCCAAATTATGATCAATGTTTTCCTTTTCTTTAGGTTTCCTAGATATAAGGTCTTCCAAATTGTAACCAAATATTGGATACTATCAGTTAGGCAGATGCTTTCTGCTAGAGAGCCAAGAGTGTGGTACCAGGCTTTAACAATGAAGGGACAATTCAGGAAAAGGTGGAGGGATGATTCTTCATGAGAGAGACAGAGAGAGCATCTGGAGGGGCCTTTAAAACCTTTTTTTCTTAAGTTATCAACAGTAAGGAGTTTATTCTGTACTAATAACCAATAAAAGGTATTTATTTTGGGTATGCAATCAAAATTCCATCCCTTTTTCTAGAAGCTAGCCCGAGAATTGTCAGCATTGTTCTTCAGAATCTTGTACCCTTTGTTGACAGTATAGAAGCCATGAAGACCCCACCCTTTGATGCGTTGGGTCCTAACATTAGAGGGGGCGATGCCATGAATATAAGAAGAGAAGAGTGCATAATAGTTTTGAAGGTGAGGAGGGGGGCACAAAACCTTCCATCCTGTCCATTCCTCGTTTCTATGCCAATCTGATATATCTTTGAGCTTGATCAGTTCCTGCTCTTGCATCCAACATTGAAAGTTGACTAAATTTGGGATAGTAGCTAGATGTGGATGTCCCATAATTTATTTGTCCATATATTTATTTTCCTACCATAACTAGGGATCCAATAAATATTGTCTTTAATCATACCAATAAAATTTTTACAGAGACTCCATATGGAGGTGCCTTTACCATTCCATGTGGAATCTATACATTTTGATCTTGGATTTTTTATATATTTTTTCCCAAGTACCTCTTTCCACCAGTATTTTCGTCCAAAGACAAACCTCCTAACCATATTGGCTCCCAGGACCTTATTCATCATGCCCGGATCCCTGATTCCAAGCCCGCCTTTTGTTTTATCTTCCATGATTTTGTCCCAATTGACGAGATTGAACTTTTTCCCTTGTGTCTTCCCTCCTTGCCAGATAAATTTTCTAAGCTCTTTAGTGATACTGTTAACGATGTATTTAGGGGCGAGGAAAATGGCACACATGAAAATATGATAGGAGGCTAAAATGGATTTGATGGGGATATGATTACCTGCTACATTGAGCCATATTGACCCCCAAGATTTCATTTTGGCTTTCAAATTTTGTATTATTGAGCTCCAAGTAATAGATTTATTGAGTCACTTAGAGATTGGAATTCCAAAATATATGAAGGAGGTCCAATCAAGAATTACTTTGATATCTAAATTGCAAGCTATATCTCTTAATATGCAGGGATTGTTGTTCCAGTTGTATAGACAAGATTTTTAAGAGTTGATTCGACTACTCGTGACTTTTAGGAAGAGGTCGAGAGAGAGTTTGATCCTTCTGGAAATTTGAGTCGAGGAAATTCTAAGAAGTATGGTGTCATCAACAAATTGAGCATGGTTAATAGGTTGGAATCCACTAACAAAGGAGATACCAAGGATATTCCCTTCACTTTTCAATCTATTTATCCTTCTGCTGAGCGAGTCTGCAACTAGAATGTAAAGGAAGGGGGACATCAGGAAACCTTGTTGAATTCCTCTTTGATCTTGGAAAAAGGTAGTTGGTCGACCATTAACCAAAGGAGATATCCAAGGGATGCTAATACAATATTTGATCCATCTAATGAAGTTTGGGGGAAATCCAAACCTTTCCAGAACTTGATAGATGAAGACATGCCTAATTTTGTCGAAGGCGTTTGTGAGATCTAGCTTGATAGCCATACCTGCTTCCTTGCGATTTTGACTGGAGTGGATTTCCTCCTGCACTAGTAGGATGTTGTCATAAATTTTTCTGCCAGCAATAAATTCTCCTTGATTTTCTGATATGAGATGCGAGATTACATTTTTTAGCCTATTAGATATGATTTTGGAGAGGATTTTGTATGAAAAGTTACAGAGGGAGACGGGTCTGAATCTCTTGATGAAGGATGGATTCTTTTCTTTAGGTATGAGAGAAAGGAAAGTGGAATTTGTAGTACCTCCTATCTTGTCCGTGATTGTGACCAAATCAACATCCTTCGAAGATCTTTTTTAATGATATGCGAGCAACTTCTATAAAAACTGATTGAGAATCCGTCAGTCCCAGGCACCTTGTTTGGGTGTAAGGACCATACTGCTAGACGAACCTCATCCATGTAGAGTGGTTGGATTAATAATTTGTGATATTCTTGTGATATGCTAGGTATTACAATGTCGAGGGTTTCCATTTAATCACCAGTGGCCTCATCTTCATTTGTGTATAGGTCCTCAAAGAAGCTTTTGATCTCTGTTTTGATTTCCTTGGGATCTATTAGCTTCTTCCCATTTTTTATGACGATCTCCTTTATGGTATTGTTTCTATTCCTCTATTTGCATTGGGAGTGGAAAATTTTTGTATTATGATCTCCCCCTTTTAGCCAAAGGCTTCTGGATCGTAATCTTCATTCTTCTTCTTCTCTTCGGAGGAGAATCTGGATTTTTCTGCCAGTCTCTTTTTCTTGCCAAAGAATCTCTTTGGTTATTTCAGCCTTCTCCATTTGGTCTGGAATATCTTCGAGAGTTTTGAGGAGGGCCACTTTCTCTTTCTTGGGATTGTAGTCACGTGTTGCTATCCAATTCTTGAGCCCCTTTTTGACATTCTTGAGTTTTTGTTCCCAAATATAGCTTGGTGAACCTTGAATAAAGATGTTCCAGGCTTGCTGAACTACATCATAAAATCTTGGATCTTTGATCCAAGTGGGGGGGAATATAAAAGGAAGAGGTCCCAGATTTCCAATCGGAGTGAGGGTGAGGGAGATAGGGTGATGATCATAAATGATAGAGGATAAAAGATTAGAGACATGCATAAGAGGCTTATTGAAAAAGGAGGAACTTACCAGAAATTTGTCCAATCTTTATGACCTGGTCCTAGTCACTTGTTACTCTAGGTGAACTTTCCTTTTTTGGATTTGATATTAGTTAACCTCCAAGAGTTCAATAAGTATTCTATCCTTTATCCAAATGGATCTCTAACTTTGGAGCCTCCTTTTTCTCTTATGAAGAGATGGTGGTGTTGAAGTCTCCGACAATAATACAAGGATGTTGCATCTTACTATGTTTTTGATTATCCAACTATTTCCAAAAGTAATCTTTATGCCCATGGATTGTTGGTCCATAGATATTTCCTGTCCATAAAATATCCTGTGATTCGAGATCTTTGAGCTATACAAATAACCAATGATGGTTTTCTGTCATCGAAATAAGTTTATAGGTATTTGAGTCCCACCATGTTAGAATACCTCCTAAGGGTCCTTGAGAACTTACATATATGCCTTCACCTGTCTTCCAATTTTTCTTCTGGCTGTTATGCAGTCCTCTTTTTGCATTTTTGTCTCCTGGATTACAAGGATTGAAATTTCTTCGCTTTGTTTTATTCTTTTTATCTCTTCAATCTTTTGATTTCCTCCCAGACCTCTGCAATTCCAGGAGACAAGTTTCATTATTTCGTATTAGGTTGGGATGGTACTCTATCCTTTTTGCCTTCAACTGCTTCTCCTGCTTGTTTTTCCAATGGATAGCTTCCGACCAGATGGTCTAGACTAGAATGCTTCCCAGCTACTTTTCTCGAGCAGTTTCCAACTCTCGAAGGAATTTATTGGGATTTCTTCCTTTTTTGCTTAGCGGCTCTATTTATTCTTCTTTTCTTTATGAAGTATATTCTAGTTGTGCCTTGGTTCTAGATCTTGTCACTGATCCTCCAAATATTTGAGAAGACTCGTGTCTTATTTCAACATAGGCTCACTATTGGAGAGTGGGTTTGTAACTATCTTCTTGTCCTATTTCCATTAATATTGGTTCGTCTTCTTTACTTTTTCTGGGGATCGAATATTTCTCAATGGCTAGTGCGTTCATTTGTTCATCCTCCTCCAATGAGAGTGCTTGAAATCTATTCTCTGTGGCCTTCTTTTTTGCAGGGGTATTTGCCTGAATTTTGTTTTCTCTATTCCATTTTTTATTGTGTACCCCATTCCATTATTCTTTTTGGGTTTCCCCATATATTGGCTAAAATTTATTTTAACAGGATTTTGCAAAGTTCCCATATCCATGACACATATTACACTTGAAGGGAATTTGCTCATAGTCTATAGTTTGTAGATGGCTCCATCCTTCCATTGTGATATTTATTGCTTATGGGAGGCCTTTCTACATATCTACTTTGACACAAATCCATGCACAGGAGAACATGGGTGGCATGGGATCCAATTTTTCAATGTATTTCCTTTAATAATTCCTGATGGTTTTGAGATCTTCATTGTTCCAACAATGCAACGAGAAGTGGGGTAGTTTAACCCATACTGGGACTGAGGAAGGGATGTCCTTTTCTAGGTCAAGGGATAAGTCCAATTTTTTGAGATAGATGCCCCTTGGACCCATTAAGTATGACTCATTTCTAAAGATGAGATCCTGATATTTTTTTTTCAAACAGGAATACAAAAAAACCTCTACCACAAAAGTTTTGTTGTACCTCACCTTGGACAAGATGTCTCCAATTCTTGTTTATCCATATCTCGATGGAACGAGCGGAGGGCCAAAGTACAATGAAGTGTCCAACCATACATTGTTCATATATATAGGGGGAAAACCTTGAAATTAGATGCAATGGAGGACAATTTAACTTCAGAATATTCCACGCATTTGACGAACCTCGAGTCACTGCGAGGAGGTTTGCAGGGGGGGTGCGGGGCTACAATATTTCTGAAGCCTACCTCCAGACATGCACAATGATCGTTCGGTGCTAGATCAGGTGGATCCATGGAAAGGATGAACACAAACCCTAGTGGAGTGGCGACTAGGGTTCAAAGCAACATCAACATATCTGTAATTTCCCTTTTGTAAATTACATTATTATTAAGTCCATAAATTAGTCATTATAGAGAACCTTAACTTTTCTTGTAAATTATGTTGTTATCAAGGCCATACATTAATTGAACTTAATCTAATCATATAATAAACAAAACTTACATTAATCTAACAAAAATACCATAAATTAATTCAAGTATAATTCTTAACATTATTCATAAGAAAAGCATCATAAATTACAAGCATTATTGCAATATTAATATAGAAATTAGAAAATACCTTCAACTCCAGAAGAATATGTTAGCCTTTACTTTCACATAAATAAATTTAAATTGAATCATGTAAGTTGTTTTCATGGTGTATTTATATGTATACATAAGACATAATACACAATACGAGTAACTTGGACAATTACAGATAATCATTCCATACAATCATAAATTACTTCAAAGACATAAACCATATTTCACATCATAATGGCCGTTAACCAACTGAAATTGTATAAAAGTCACTACATCCAGTAATCAACTTTCTATTTTCACCATCATAACATGAAAAACAAACAAGATAATTAGACAATCAAAGATAATAGTAACAAAATGATATCTCAATCTGTAAATGATGAAATAAAACATGTACAAATCAATCTCCATTGCCATCACCCACGTTATCTTCCTTGGTTGGCATGCTAACACTGTTGTTCTGAAAACATGTTTATATCTAGGGTCATGTATTAATATGAACCACCAATCTCTATCCAACACATATGGGTCAAAGAACACTTGGTTGCAGTGTTTTAGGAAAACATAAGGCTCCTTACTTTCATCCCACATCTTTCTAGAATTGATACATATAATAAACCCACTATCACGACCTTCCTTTACATTATTTCTGTATAATGTGTCCCACCACCTGCACCTAAAAATAACACATTGGAAAGATGAGAAGTCCACTTGAAATATCTCTTGTATCTTTTTGACATAACCCAACATCCCTCCTATTAGGTTTTGATCATGGTGGTTAGCATGACTAGATTGGTCGAACTCGAATTCCACTCCACAGTATTTTGTAACACGCTCATCATCAACATCCTCAGTGCAAAAATGATGTCCATAAGCCCACATAGATGGGAATGAATGCCCATTTACAAAAAGTTAACAAATGATGGTGTCATATGTCTAAACCAAAGCATTAATATATTAAATATAGATGTTACAATTCAAAGTTTCATTATAATGTTAGAAATGTACATAAATATTTTATTACCTAGTTCTGCACCTGATTCCAATGTTTAGCACATCCTCCTCGTCAGGTGGGTAACGACCTGAATACACCATATTTATCTTTGACTTGGTATGCAACCCAACCGTTGGGACAGGTCATTGAAATATTTTCTTTTAAATGATTTGGAAAAGGCATGATTCTTCCCTGCAACCGACTGAATTCTTTTGTGTCAATGTCCCATTTCCTCCTCTTCTCTTCATAAATAATGAATTTATTAATTGCATCAATTTCTGAATTTTCTATTGTATTCATAAAAACAAAACCACATTTAGTACGTATGGGATGAAATATATATTTTAAAGTTTGTTGTGAATAGTTACTATGTGGAAATATGAAAATCAAACTATAAGTGACTTACTCCTTATCGATCACCTTTTTCCTTTAGTTTCCAATAACTACCTTTCCATTTTGTCCTCATCACCTTCATCATCCCAAATCACTGCACTTGTTGTGTCATCAATTTTCTTGATGTAATCACTAGCATATTTGAACGACTCATATACTATGTACCCCTCTTTTATAGACTCCCTGGGTTTTTCCCTC
>LPNX010019387.1:1825-127749 GCA_001517045.1 Pseudotsuga menziesii | reverse complement strand
AACTTGCACATGGTGGGACTCATGGACTAGGAAAATAAGACAAAATAAATGAAATAATGTCTAAGTGGGTAAATACTATGGGTTGATTATTCTAACACCCTCTGTTGAATAAATCCCTTCAATTTTTTCATGTACCTATCCAAGAAGAACATTGAGTGGCATGAGACCACCCTGAATAATTCAACTTCATTAACTAGGTGAATTAGAAGATGAATTTGCAAGTCCATGAAATTCGACAACAATTCCTTCTCAAACATACAAACAATATTTGGTATCTCTTGACGCCACTGGGGAATGCTAGCAATATAAATCTCATTTGATGTGATCCATCGTACAAATGGAGATATTCTAGATATGGTACGTCATAGGTCATCGAGAAAGTCATGCTTCAGAAGCCCACACAAAAACAATGAAAAATGACACTACAAAGTAAACATGAAAAAATAATTTCATTTTGAATTGTGTGGTAAAGGATATAAAAGAATAATAAAATAATTTTTTGGACATTATACGTACCCTTAGAAGGTTGAGATGGTCATATGACTTCAAACCCATCAAAATCCATGGGACATCTCCTTTTTAAATGAAAAAGAGTTTCCATCCTCTCCTCTATTTTCTTGTCTTAGCCAATTCTTCTTTTTAGTATTTGAAGAAATAATATCTTTCTTGACTTTCAACTTGTCACTTTTTTTGGATGATATGTGATGCCACAAAGTACATGGAATATTTTTAAATATATGCATGGGATCTAGTAATTGGGCAATATTAAGATGTTCCTCATATGGGAGCTCATAAAATATTGATTTCCTATTCATCCCTTCAGGCATTTTCTCATTATACGTGTTGAAGAATTCATGATAATTTAACATAGGTTCCCTATTTGAACCGAACATATCTGCATTTTCCTTCTCCTTCTCTCTATCATATGCCCTAAGCCAGGCATCTAGTGTCATTAATTTAGTTGTTTGGGTTCTCTCTAGTTTACCATTAAAAGCATATGCTAATCTTCTATAAGGGTGGTTTTCTGGGAAGAATACCCTAGAGAAGTTGTACATTGACTTTCATAGGTATTTGGACCACCTAGATTTAATATAATTTCCACAACATTTACATCCATGATAACATTTTGTTACAAGACCTGCGATGTTATGGTATACATATCAAGTTGTCTGTGTTTAAGATCAAGATAGTCGCAATGAATTAAATATGCCAAAAAAATATTGCTTTGAATATAAATAAATGAAACAACATATTTACCTGGGCAAACTCCCAACCCCAGATAATCATGTGTGGTGTACGCACATATGACATACAACGTAAAAATACTCTATGATGGGATGGGTATCGATACATCATATACCTGTAACCATTCCCACAATTCCATAAACTCTTTGATCAATGGTCGTAGGTAAACATCCACATTCTCCACTTGTCTTCTACTAGGGACTATAAGATCCAAGATAAGATGTCCATTCTTTATGGATAACCATAGGGGGATATTGTTTTGATCACCACTATAGGCCAAAAAATATATGTGTTGTCTGGTTGGGAATATGGGTTGATTCCATCAATGTCTATTTTCAATCTAAGGTTGCGTACTTCATCCTTGAATTTATCGAGCCATGTATCCTCTATATGCTTCATGGATATTGAATTTGTTGGGATTCAATACTCCTTCTTCACTTAGATGCGATGCATGTTATCCCTTCAACATAGCTAATTATTTGCAATGAAAGAGCCTTTGAATCCTTGGGATTATACGCATGTGCCTCAAGATATTATGAGGAGGACCATGTGCTTTAGCTTTGTTATTTGATCATGTGTACTTGTCATGCCCACATTTTGGAGATACCTCTTTGTCTGCATATTCACCTCTATATAGAATACAATCATTGGGACACGCATGATATGATATGTACTCAACACCCAACATTTTCAACATTTCATTTTCCTCCTTGCAACTTCTAGGAAAGAAATTATCATTCACAAGTACCTTATCTTTGAATAACCTGTAGTTAGTGGGAAATACAAATGCACAATGTCACTTAACGTTCATAAAATCGACCATTTTCAATGATCATTATGTAACACGATTCCTCAAAATATTTAATGGTCACTAACCTCAACGTCACTAATAAATTCGTGTCAGACATGCCATACTTTGATTTCAAGTTGTATAGTAACATTGTCATCCCAAACTGTGTAGAATTTGACTGACCAAGTTAAAAGAGAGGTGTGGAATTTTCCATTTTAAGGATTTTGAAGAAGGATTCAGTGATATGAGCATCATGCCATAGCTTATTGTCCTGGAATGTATGAAACAACATTCAATCCATGGAACTCCTTTGTCGTAATAACTCATCCATACCAACATCTAATTTATTCCCTCCATTGCCAACATGTGAATAACTGCTATCACTGTAGGAATTCCTAATTGTTGAGGATGGATGGAGTGGAAATTGAATAGGTGGTTGATTCAACCCATGGTATGCTTCCTCTCAAAGTTGCGCTCTTTTTTCATCCTTATCTCAATTTGACATTGTACCAAGGTGCAATGGGAGATGGTAGGAAGGTTGTTCATCACCAAAATCCCGATTTAAAAAATATTGAACATTACATCGATGATGTTATTAAGTACAATGTAATTGGTTTGATATATTATTATACAAAACACTTATTACATAAATTTAAAATTGAGCAACATATTTTCAAATTCAATTTATAATTAAATTAACAATTTATAAAACATAATTTCAAACTAAGAAATATATTAACATGGCTCCCATTGTAAATTGACAAATACAATTAATCAATGCAAGTTTTATCTTATACCCCAATGGAACATCTAAGGGTAATCCAAATGCGAGACGTATTTGACGAGCAATTATTGGTCTACAAAAGTTAAAGTTTATTAACAACTCATCACCAAGAGACAAAGTATGTATTGCATGCACAACAACAAATCTTGACGCTTTCATTTTCATAAAGAACCCCTGGTCATTGAAGTGTTCCTCAAATAAAAAAATTGTAGAAAATAAATAACACCTGTAAGTATTTATGATTCCCATGAGTGCATGGACAAACATCTATATATAATAGGTTCTTCCTATTAAAGTTTCCAGAAACATAACCATTCATGCACATACTATACATGGAAATGCTATGACTGTATTTAACAATATTCAAGTAATTAGAGTGACAATAGATAGGACCGCAAAATGACATATGTGATATCGATTGTTTGGGAGGAACAAGTACACGTTAAAGTATAAACAACCCAATATTTGTAGCATTAATATTAGACTTTTCAATCATAAAACAATTACCACAAAAGGAGGATCCAGTCCCAACATCAGGCACAAGTAGAGAAGCCGTCCAAGTGCCATACTAAGCGTGGCTGTAAGAAGTTTGATATTTATTTGAAAATTCACAGGAAGGGAGAAATCATCTCTACCCTCCAACAATTGGACAAACATCATTGTGTACTTGGATAGTTTTTCTCTCAACTCATACTTTGGATCACTAGAAATTTCAGTTGAATGAACATAAGAAGAGGGGTTCGTCAATTTAGGATTGGATAGTTGTTTTGGCTTCCAACGTTTTCAAAAAAGAGCATAGAGAAGAGTTCTTGTGTGTCTTTTCTACATCACCTATTGGATTCTTTATTACAATACGGGGTATTAGACCATCAACATTGGGTAATCTATCATTGGTGTAATGGGTGAGTTTGACACATAGAGGGTTCTCCTTTAACCCTTGAAATTTTGAACAACCACAAACTACTTGGGTGTCATAAAAGAGTTCCATATCACAACGAATTACCATTGATGAACCAAGATTTCGGCTTGAAGACGACATGTTACAATTTGCGGGGTAAAGCGACCCATTTTCATATACGAACTAATTGTCGTATCTTTCTCTTGATAAGATATTACAACATTTTGGAACCAATGGAATGTCTCGTCATCCAAACTCGAGCCTGAATTGAGATCCCACAATAAATAATAAATTGATATAATATCAGATCCACATGGATACGTAACATCAATTCAAATAAATAGTCAAAATATAAATAAAACCTGAACTTACTGGGGATGGAAAGGGATAACTCGTAAAAATTTGAAAATGATGGAATGAGATGGAATCTGAAGAATTGTCTATTTGATAATACCAAATTTTCTCCCTGCATTTGAGACAAATAAACAATCAATATACATCTCTACAATCCTAATTTTTTTTCAAGAACTATATTCCTATATAAATTTCAATATACTTTAGAAAACATTATGTATGAACAATGTGAGTTTAAGAAACATATATATACTATGAAATATTGTAATTTTTGTCGTTGAATAATAAAGAAAAATTGAGACAAATATATATTTTTAGGTTGAACCACAAAAACCAAACATTAATTTTTTTTGGCGGTGCGTCTATTCCTATATACAAGTAGACGCACGCTTAAACATTCTAAATTCACTCATGCTCAACACCTATAAATGTAACATGAAAATAATCTCTGCAAAATCTCCCTCACGAGAAAATATCCACTACATTTGGTAGCAGATATTTATACATGCATTATACATAATTATTCAAACTGGTGCATGTGATAAATACAAACGCACCAATGCATTACATATAGACGCGCACCAATGAACAATTTTTTTTCCAACTAACATGATGTCAGTTCCTAATTAACAATCAACGCACTGGTGCGTAATAACTATAAATGCAATGTGAAAGATCCTCTGCAAAATCTCTCATAGTTGAAAATATCCGCTACATTTGGTAGTGGATATTTATACATGTATTCTTACAGCTGTTTGCATTCCAATGCGTTTATTAAATACAAGTGCATCGGTGCACGTAATAAGAACATGTGCATCGACTGACCTATTTTGAACCTACGTGATATCAGTGCATATTACCTAGTGACGCACCGGTGCTTCATAGACACAGGCGTACTGAATTGCTAAAGGTTTGAAATAAAAAATAATCGTAGAAGCTATTTTTTCCCTAAACTGAAAAAATGGCGAAAATTTTAAGTTTGAAAAAGCAATTCAAAATTGTGTTTAAAGCGAAAAACCTAAAGATTAATTCATTATTTTGTTAAAAATTTCAAGGGAGAGATTTCGAACAGGGACTGACGTAGGAGGTTTTTAGAGCAACTTGATTATTCAGAAGATTTAAATTTGTTAGGTATGTTGAATAAGATGAAACCCTGCATAGTAAAAATTCCATGTAAATAATATTGTAGACTTTATTATCCTATTTAGAAATTAAGTAGATTTAGCAAAAAAAAACTTCATAGTACCTTCAATGTTGCAACCCTTCTCTTATCTATGCTTCTTTTCTTTTGTTGTGGTTGCAAAATTTTAGATTAGGGTTTAAATCCCTTTATTGTTTCCAAAAATTACGAAACAATAAAGGGTTGGTCCTAGAATTTGACTGACCAAGTTCAAAGAGAGGTGTGTAATTTTCCATTTTAATGATTTTGAAGAAGGATTCAGTGATATGAGCGTCATCCCATAGCTCATTGTCCTGGAATGTATGAAACAACATTGAATCCATGGAACTCCTTTGTCGTAATAACTCATCCATACCAATGTCTAATTTATTCCCTCCATTGCCAACATGTGAATAACTTCTATCACTGTAGGGATTCCTAATTGTTGAGGATGGACAGAGTGGAAATTGAATAGGTGGTTGATTCAACGGCATGGTATGCTTCCTCTCAAAGTTACGCTCTTTTTTCATCCTTCTCTCAATTTGACATTGTACCAGGGTGCAACGGGAGATGGTAGGAAGGTTGCTCATCATCGGAATCCTGATTTAAAAAATATTGAACATTACATCGATGATGTTATTAAGTACAATGTAATTGGTTTGATATATTACTATACAAAACACTTATTACATAAATTTAAAATTGAGCAACATATTTTCAAATTCAATTTATAAAACATAATTTCAAACTAAGAAATATATTAACATGGCTCCCATTGTAAATTGACAAATACAATTAATCAACGTAAGTTTTGTCTTATACCCCAATGGAACATCTAAGGGTAATCCAAATGTGAGACGTCTTTGATGAGCGATTGCTGGTCTACAACAATTAAAGTTATTAACAACTCGTCACCAAGAGACAAAGTATGTATTGCATGCACAACAACAAATCTTGACGCTTTCATTTTCATAAAGAACCCCTGGTCATTGAAGTATTTATGATTCCCATGAGTATTTATGATTCCCATGAGTGCGTGGACAAACATCTATATATAATAGGTTCTTCCTATTAAAGTTTCCAGAAACATAACCATTCATGCACATACTATACATGGAAATGCTATGACTGTATTTAACAATATTCAAGTAATCAGAGTGACAATAGATAGGACCGCAAAATGACATATGTGATATCGATTTTTTGGGAGGAACAAGTACACGTTAAAGTATAAACAACCCAATATTTGCAGCATTAATATTAGACTTTGCAATCATAAAACAATTACCACAAAAGGAGGATCTAGTCCCAACATCAGGCACAAGTAGAGAAGCCATCCAAGCACCATACAAAGCATGGCTGTAAGAAGTTTGATATTTACTTTGCAAATTCACAGGAAGGGAGAAATCATCTCTACCCTCCAACAATTGGACAAACATCGTTGTGTACTTGGATAGTTTTGCTCTCAACTCATGCAACTTTTTGGATATTCTAGTAGATATAGGTTGGGTGACATTCAAATCATACTTTGGATCACTAGAAATTTTAGTTGAATGAACATAAGAAGAGGGGTTCGTCAATTTAGGATCATCCATAGTTGTTTTGGCTTCCAACTTTTTCAAAAAAGAGCATAGGGAAGAGTTCTTGCGTGTCTTTTCTATATCACCTATTGGATTCTTTATTACAATAGGGGGTATTAGACCATCAACATTGGGCAATCTATCATTGGTGTAATGGGTGAGTTTGACACATAGAGGGTTCTCCTTTAACCCTTGAAATTTTGAACAACCACAAAATACTGGGGTGTCATAAAAGAGTTCCATATCACGACAAATTACCGTTGATGAACCAGGATTTCAGCTTGAAGACGACATGTTACAATCTGTGGGGTAAAGAGACCCATTTTCATATACGAACTAATTGCGGTATCTTGCTCTTGATAAGATATTACAACATTTTGGAACTGATGGAATGTCTCGTCATCCAAACTCGAGCCTGAATTGAGATCCCACAATAAATAATAAATTGATATAATATCAGATTCACATGGACACGTAACATCAATTCAAATAAATAGTCAAAATATAAATAAAACCTGAACTTACTGGGGATGGAAAGGGATAAATCGTCAAAATTTGAACATGATGGAATGAGATGGAATCTGAAGAATTGGCCATTTGATACTACCAAATTTTCTCCCTGCATTTGAGACAAATAAACAATCAATATACATCTCTACAATCCTAATTTTTTTCAAGAACTATATTCCTATCTAAATTTCAATATACTTTAGAAAACATTATGTATGAACAATGTGAGTTTAAGAAACATATATATACTATGAAATATTGTAATTGTTGTCATTGAATAATAAATAAAAATTGAGACAAATATATATTTTTAGGTGGAACCACAAAAACCAAACATTAAATTTTTTTGGCTTTGCGTCTATTCCAATATACAAGCAAAGTGCGCTTAAACATTCTAAATTCACTCATGCGCAACACCTATAAATGTAACATGAAAATAATCTCTGCAAAAATCTCCCTCAGGAGAAAATATCCACTAAATTTGGTAGCAGATATTTATACATGCATTATACATAATTATTCAAACTGGTGCATGCCATAAATACAAACGCACCAATGCATTACATATAGACGCGCACCAATGAACAATTTTTTTTCCAACTAACATGATGCCAGTTCCTAATTAACAATCAATGCATAGGTGCGTAATAACTATAAATACAATGTGAAAGATCCTCTGCAAAATCTCTCATAGTTGAAAATATCCGCTACATTTGGTAGTGGATATTTATACATGCATTCTTATAGCTGTTTGCATTCCAATGCGTTTATTAAATACAAGTGCATCGGTGCACGTAATAAGAACACGTGCATTGACTGACCTTTTTTGAACCTGCGTGATATCAGTGCATATTACCTAGTGACGCACCAGTGCTTCATAGACACAGGCGTACTGAATTGCTAAAAGTTTGAAATAAAAAATAATCGCAGAAGCTATTTTTTCTCTAAATTGAAAAAAAATGGCGGAAATTTTAAGTTTGAAAAAGTAATTCAAAATTGTGTTTAAAGCAAAAAACCTAAAGATTAATTCATTATTTTGTTGAAAATTTCAAGGGAGAGATTTTGAACAGGGACTGACGTAAGAGGTTTTTAGAGCAACTTGATTATTCAGAAGATTGAAATTTGTTAGGTATGTTGAATAAGACGAAACCCTGCATAGTAAAAATTCCATGTAAATAATATTGTAGACTTTATTATCCTATTTAGAAATTAAGTAGATTTAGAAAAAAAAAACTTCATAGTACCTTCAATGTTGCAACCCTTCTCTTCTCTATGCTTCTTTTCTTTTGTCGTGGTCGCAAAATTTTAGATTAGGGTTTAAATCCCTTTATTGTTTCACAAAATTACGATTTCAACTTTTAGGGAGTTTAGATTTGTTGAATTTGTGAATATATATAGAAATATTAGGGCAATATGGGTTCATTATTTGGATCGAATCTATAATGAGTCAACGCTTTTTATTTTTTTTGTTATTTTGAAAAAAAACGAATGCGTCAAATTCAGTGTGTTTTGGTTTCCGAAATGCACCAGTGCACGTATCTTTATGGTGCACTGCCATACACGTATTTTAATAAAGAATAATCCTTACCAGACTCCAAATGCATAGCATGAAAGTGGTTACGTTGTTCCTTATGTCAAATAGAGAAGCGTATAATGCCTCTGATTTCTTTAAATGTGTTTGATTGCTGAACCAATGTATCCGTTTTAATTTTATGAAGACAGGGTTCATCAAAACGAAGCTATACAATCAGCAACAACTTAGCTACAACTGTCCTATAGATTACTGTTAGCTAAACAGTCAGCTACAAATCAACTGCAATTGTCCTGTAGATTACTATTAGCTAAAAATTCAGCTGCAACTCAATTACAACTGTCCTGTAGATTACTGTTAGCTAAACAGTCATCTGCATCTTAGCTGCAACAACCATGTAGGTGAAAATTTCTGAATTTAGAGATTTGTGTGTGTTGTTGAGAGTAAGAGCAACACTCCCATGCCTTCCCATAATTTAGGGTTTTTTAAGTCCTTGGTAGTCCCCAAAATGTGCCCATAATTACTTAGTTTTGGGGATGGTTGTAGCTTGATGGTTGCATGACTGATCTGTTCACCTGGAACTTCCTCCTGATGCCCCAAACTGCTGATGAGGTGTTTCTTATGTCCTCAACAAACACGTCATCAAAAGAACAAGGAAGTCTTTAATGATCAGAGAGCATGTGCTATTTATTACATCACATCAGTAGGACCGTGGCTAAATAAAAGACCTGTTATATAAGCATAGAAAATCTATGCCTTACTATTATGTTTTCCACACATATACACTTACACTATCTGTTGAGATACTAAAATATTGAAAGCCCTTTGTATAGGGGGCCCTATTATTCATAACCGTACGAGGTTTTTTCAATGTGGAATTTTCTCTAGTCGATGGTAGAGATGACGTGCTCCATAAGAACTATGTATGGAATATCTAGCCTACATGTAACAATGTGGCTCATGATTGATGCATCGTAAGGCCTTGAGAGAACACATGATCTATGCGGAGGGAATATTCTTTCAACTACAAGAGGGATATGTTTTTATTTTGAGATTTATAACATAGATAATGGAGCTCTTGGCCCACACCATGGTATAGGGTTTAAATTTATGGCCTAAGTTCACACCATTTGTTTACAGGGTCATGTACCATCATGATTCCCTTGACTATCACATAACATGAATCTGCTTAGAGAATATCTAGTCTACATGTGATATATGGTCATCATTTTGAAAACTTGTGCATATGTGGATGGTTCTTGATGCGTGGCTTAAAATATAGTCAAAACTATGGTCTTAGGCTATAACATTTTCCTCTAAAGCCCATGCTCCATACCTGGGGCCCCAAATTACCACCACAAGCACTCCATAGGGAATATTTGGCATGTAACATGGATATGGTCATGGCCATTTTGAGGTTTAGAACAACATGGATGGTTATTAATGATACCAATGTAAAGGTTTCATGAGCCATAATTTGTGGGGTCCTTAGCCACTACATAGGCCTTATAAATGGCAACTTTGTCACGTGAGTAGGATACGGTTTCCATTTAAAGTTCGTTACAACAAGTCAAGTTCAATGCCAAAAATGTAGGTTGTTGGGCCAAAACATTTAGTGTACTGAAAGGTTCTTCATGGGAAATAGGAATGGTTCTCATGGCCTGAGCTATCGTTCATGGACAAATTTCAGGTCCTTGTCGACAACGATGATTATGACAGGGATTATTTTTTTATTTTTATTTTGATTAGGGTTTGGTTAAGGGGTTAGGGGATTTAGGCATAGGGGGTTTATAAGGAGTCAAGGTTATGGTTTAATGAGGTTATGGTCACTATGGTCATTATGGTCACATTAGGGGGTTAGGGAGTTGGGAGGGGGGGTTAAAAAACCACCTCCAAAATTCATTAGGATTGGAATTTTCTTTACCTATCTTGATAGTTTGGGATATAAGGCTTTACATAATTCAATGCTTAGTTGTTATGGGTTTTAGTGGTTAGGTTCCTTATGGTCACGATATGATGTATGCATTGTGTAAAATACATCATCATTATGGTCACACTATGGTCACATTAATTAGGAATTAAGGGCTTTAGGGGTTAGGGCTTAGTTCATTAATGGGTTAGGGGATTCGGGATTAGGGGGGTTATAAGGAGTTAGGGTTACAGTTCACTAGGGTTATGGTCACTATGGCCATTAAGGTCACATTGAGGGGGGGGGGTTAGGGGTTAGGTGTATAAGGAGGTTTAGGTTTAAGGGGTCAAGGGATCAGTTATTAGGGGTTTTAGTGGTTAGGGGCTTTATGGTCACATTATGTCATATGAATGTGTTACATAATATACATAGTCACTATGGTCACTATGGTCACATTTAGTGGTTAGGGGAATCATGGGTTAGGGTTTAGTGTGTTAATCGATTAGGGGATCTGGGTTTATGGGGCTTATAAAGAGTTAGGATTAGGGTTTTATGGGTTTATGGTCACTATGGTCAATTTAACAGTTGGGGACTCAAACCTGTCAACACTCCTTCAAACATTCAATCGCCATCCAATCTATTGAATTCTTCATTACAATCTCATTCTCGTCAACTCTGTCTATAAATGTGAGTGTTTCCACAATCCTTGAAGAAATCCCATGATTATAATTAGACTAAAACTTTTAATAAAGAATAATCCTTACCAGACTCCAAATTCATATCCTGCAGGTGGTTACGATGTTCCTTATGTCAAATAGAGAAGCGTGTAATTCCTTCGATTGATTTAAATGTGTTTTATTACTGAAACAATGTATTGGTTTTAATTTTATAAATGCATGGGTTATCCAAATGAAGCTAAAAAGCCAGCTACATGTATCTTGTAGATTACAGTTAGCTAAATAGTTAGATGCAACTCAACTGCAACTGTCCTGTAGATTACTGTTACCCAAACAATCAGCTGCAACTGTCCAGTAGATTACTGTTAGCTAAACAATTAGGTGCGACTCAGCTGCAATGGTCCTGTAGGTGAAAATTTATGAAGTAATATATTTGTATGTGTTGATGAGAGTAAGAGCAGCACTCCCCCGCCTTCCCACAATTTAGGGGTCATCAAAACAAATATAAATAGTCGGCTGCAACTCAACTGCAACTGTCCTGTAGATTATTGTTAGCTAAACAGTTAGCTGCAACTTAGCTGCAACTATCCTGTAGATTACTGTTAGCTAAACATTCAACTGCAACTATCCTGTAGATTACTTTTAGCTAAACAATCAGCTGCAACTGTCCTGTAGATTATTGTTAGCTAAACAATAAGGTGCAACAGTCTTGTAGGTGAAAATTTCTGAAGTTAGAGATTTGTGTGTGTTGTTGAGAGTAAGAGCAACACTCCCCTGCCTTACTATTATGTTTTCCACACATATACGCTTACACTATTTGTTGAGATAATAAACTCTTGAAAGCCCTTTGTATATGGGCACTATTATTCATCGTTGTACAAGGTTTTTTCAATGTAGAATTTTCTCTAATCGATGGTAGAGATGACATGCTCCACAAATGGCCCTCATGCCGAACATTCAATCCCTTCTCAAACATCTTATGCCATATTCCAGTTTGGAATGGATTCTAAATCTACCTCTACAATTTTTAAGTTAGGATTCCCTTCAAGTAATGGGTGGATGTCTTGGAAGATATGTATTGATGTCACCAGAGTCTTTGACCACTTTTCCTTTTTTGTCAGGATATATAAGGTTGTGGATTTGTTGAATATCGATGCCCCTAGTTATCCGTTGGTGTCAACTCACTTGTAGGGTCATCTTAGAGGTGTTTACTTTCCAAGGGGTGAGGATACGGTGAATAATGATTTTGTAGATGAATCTATTTTGTCAATTATCATTTTTGTTTTTGTTTTTGATGATACACTTGCTTGTATTCCAACCATTTGTAATTTTGTTCGTCCTAGTGATATTTTTAGATATCTTGGTATAGCCCTTAAATTAAATGTGATAAATATTCATGGACCTCTATTATAAGGAGGGAATCTTGAATATAATGTGTTCAAGTCAATGAATAGGGTCTCTATAGCCAATACTACCTGCTCAAAAGACTCTGATCACTACTACAAGGTGGATTCTATCTCATACAATATGATGATCGCCTCCTTTTCTTCTCAAAGAAACAATCCATATCACACTTCAAGGTTTCAAGTGACCTCACAATCCTCTAAGGGAAGATCAACCTTGTGAAAATAGGATTTAACAATGATGGCATGCCTCAATAATTCTCAAAGGTGGATTCCAAATGGAACATATCAATATTATAGTAGTAGATAATGATTCCAAATTGGGATGGTATGATCCAAGTGACAATGGAAACCCATGTGTGTTGAAAATCTTCCTCATCTCATGTTGATTTGACGTAGGTGTAATAAATAGAATACAACACAAGAAACCATTATATTCATTGCTTAGGTTTGATTTCCATTGCTCATTTTTTTCCACACATTTGTCCAAAATCAACTCAGTGTTGGCCGAATCTATATTAGGGATGATTTGTGACTTATAGGTGTCTCTATCATTCTCCAAACACTGCTAAAACATACCAAATATAAGGCACAATATGCTGACAATATTTGGTTGCAATACTGGGATGAATTAAGGTTATTTTACATGCCCATTTGACTTCCTATAATGCTAGCATTATTTAATAAAAATAAAAGCTTTAATGGTTTCCTCTTTTGCAACATAAACTATCCCAAGGTTTACTCTATATTACAAGAAGCACATAGTGGAAATTATGCATGTCACATCCCATCTTAACTAAGATCTTGTACATGGGCTACTACTAGCCACTATTAAAAAAATGTAAAAAAATATGTTAACAAATGAAAAGTATATTAGCATTATATGAGTTTGTACCATATATCATCATGTGACTTAATCTCATTCAAAGCCCCTTAACCATTCTTATTGTGGGGTTTAGGCCTCATCAGAGCTATACATGCAACCTTTATAATGGCCACAAGTTCATCATCATCATAATTAACTATTGAACCGAATGGGTAAAGGACATGCCCCTTAGTTGTTATGATAAGACATGTTATTATGAAATTCATTAGAAACCAAATTATATATCTGTTATCTCCCAAAAACGCACCGTCATTTTGGGAGATAGAATGAGTCAAAAATTCATTTTTTGTGAGTCTTGGCCTTCAAAATTTGAAATTTCAGCTTTCGGCAGTTAACTAAGTCTGTGGAAGTTTGCTTAAATGCCGAAAAAGGTGAGTTTTGGCAGCTAAAGTGGTCGTTCAAAAATGTGGTCTTCATCATATGAGAAGAGAATATTGCTAGACATTTGGGCTTCAAGGAACTCTATGTTAGTGCTTGAAAAAACTACTGGTTGGGAGACTCCTATATTCAATATGAAGATTGAAGATGATGATGTTCTACTCAATATGCCTTCCAAGCATTTCTGTGAGAAAGGGCACAACAATTTTTCAATAAAGGGTTCGTCAGATGCAGAATTTCCATCTCAAGGTTTCAAACGTGCCAGTCATTTTGGGTACACTCTCCAGAATAAGCACATTTCATAGGCTGAGGCTGCATGAAACATTTAGTTTCCTCATTGCACGGGGTTTCAGCTGGGAACGCTTGGAGCTTTATGTTTCTCTATTTTTTCTTCTGTTTCGATGGTGATATGCAACAAGCTGTTCATCACCAGTCACGAATAATAGTTGGTTGATCTCCAGATGGTGTGAATTGCAGTTGAATACTGTAATTGCATGTTTTTATTTGTTTTGATAGAGAGCGGAGCTGATGGCACTCAGTTGGCGCCTTTGATATATGATTTCTTTTGTGATCTGAGCTATCATCGTTGTGAGCTCAGAATTAGAAGGTATCAAAGGCTCGTTTGGAAGATCATATCGGATAATGGTATTCAAGATTTGATATATTGGTTTGAGATTGTTATGGGTGTAAGCTGCTTGATGGCATTTTTAGTAATTACAAGCTCATTGCAGAGAATTGGAGTTGGATTTGTATGTACAAAATCTTCAGGTTTGAGTGTTTCTCTCGTGTCAAGATCACAACCATGGAGACTTTACATTGTGTACAACAATTTGAGGCTCCAAATATTGTTCAGTTTGCAACAAAGGCTTGAATCTTATTGACACCCACAGAGGTTGAAGACTCTGGTCCCAAGATTGTGCAGGTCATAGACTGGTTTGGCCAACTTCAAGGGGTTAATCTTGAAAATGTTGAACCTGCAATACGAGCTTATACTGATAAGCTGAGCAATTTGCGACTTGATGAGCCTATTATTTATAAAGACAGGTATGACAAATTACAAAGTCAGATCCAGTTTTCAAGGGAGTTAAGTAAACCAAGGCTCGGGAAGGATTCACACAACTAAGATAACAAAAAAAAATATCTTTTTGGATCAGCAGCAGGGTATCTCTTAGCAAATCTTCCAGGCAGGAAATACTCCAGATTTTGTGCAGCTAGCTAAGGATTCGATCCACCTCTTTAGTCATAATTTTCCAGCAGGAGGAGTAAATGCACATGTGGCAATAAGTCAAGAGATATAGGTAACACCTGTTGAAGACTTGATGGAGCACGAAGATGATTAAGAGAATCAGCTTCAGCATATTATTCCAGTTTTAAAGTGCCAGCAAGATGAACAGATAAAGTTTATTACTTGTTTTTCGCAAAGACTGACATGTTCTTTCCAAGTGGCAATTTTAGGCTTTATCTTTCATCCTTTGAATATTTTCTACCTTGTCATCTCATTGAAGGAGGTTGAATGCTTTTGTAGCTGTCGAAGACTCCAATTAAATATATTGTTTGATTTCCTTTTATGTAGGATTTATCCTATTATTTCGTTGATTAGTTTATCTAAGCTATTTTAGGATGATTCGATCCTCTTTTATAGGATTTGATCCTTCATTGTAAAGGGCTATAAATTCCCAGCTTTTCTAAGAGACAGAGGTTCAAGTTTGGATACATTTTGGGCTATGTACTTGACACTTTCTTGCTATATGAATCACAGTTTTCTTTGGTCATTAGATATCAGTCTGTCCACATTTTCCATTATTCTACATTTGATTCTATTCAGTTCAGTTGTTCAGAACTATCATCTTCTGATACAGCTCATGGATGAATTAGATCTTCTTTATATTCTTGTATGACCCTGCAGCTCTGTATTTGGTTATCTTGAATGTCTTTCTTCATACCTTTATTATTTACTGTAGCTGATATTTAATTTCTCGAAGCACTGGCTTATTTAGAGGCATGGCATGTTGTCTTACTGCTTAGTCTTCTCAGTTATCCCATTGATCCACACTTCGATTATTATAATTTCTTAAGTTACCAGGCATACTTAGCCATAACCACTAAGTAGTTTCTTGGAGTGTTAACAATATCATTTGATAGTCCATTATACCTTAGTGGCTGATAATGGAAGCTAGCTCATATCTACATAAATAAAGAGACTCCTAGCTAAGTATAACATAAAACATAAGTTTTCCACACCCTACTATATACAGATAATGGGTAGGTTGAAGCCATACATATTATATTACTATCCATCCTTAAACACACCGTTAATACTTTAAGTGACCATTGGAACACCAAGCTATATCCTACACTATGGGCTTACAATATAATTTAAAACGTCCCACTCAGTGGAGATTACATATCTCCATGATTACCTACTCATTGGTATATAGAGCTAAAGTTATGTTTCCCTCAGAGGTCTTAGTCCCATCACTTAACATTGCACTACATGATGCTCTACCCGATGAAGATCTTGTCACCACACGTATGGTAGAGTTAGCGATCCTAGATGAAAGGAATATCAATCATTGGAGCACATGTAGTAGTACCATAGTTACGTAGTTAGGGTGTGTAACAAAAAGGTCTTGGCTTAAACATTTACTAAGGGAGATGTGGTTTTATGTCATAAATTTGAAGTCTATGAATAGAGTATTACTAAGGACTAAACCAAACTCTAACTAAAGTCGAGTACCTTGGCACTAGCACCCAACAATACTATAACTACACTTTTAGATACTTAGTATTAGTATAACTACACCAAGATGATGTATTAGTTGAGTGTAACAAGTTAGTAGATAGTAGGAAGTGGTGTTAGTGTTAAGCCATGCTTATAAGTCCTCAAGATAATGATATATTTTTGTGGGTTATTTGACCTCTTTGAAGGAGACTTCGTCGGATTTGCGACATCCATGTAGTGAAATTTGTCGTTGGATATCCATTAAATCTGACATATATGCTACATTGCCGACGACTTCAACTCGTGGGTTATATTACTTTAGGCATGTTTACAGGGAGAACAATATGAGTGTAGACTATTTATCCAAGGAGGCACTAAATATGAAGGCTAGCCTCCTCTCCTTCTCAGAACTTTTAGAAGGAGAAATCATTGAGGAAGGCATGATACAACTCTTTTAATAGATTTTTGATGTATGCGGCATACTATTTTTTGGTTCTTTTGAGTATGGGATACATTATCATCTTTCTTGTTTTAGCTGGGGATATAGTTTTTGTTTTTATCCCCCAGGGATGTGTTATCTCCACCCTCAATGCCTCCTTGGATAAGTTGTTTGGGCTCCTTATGTTCTCCCTGTGGTATTGCTACTTCAGACATCTTGGGGTTGTGGGTTCTGTCCCTCCTCTTGGGAAATATTTTTATACTTATCTCCACTCGCATCTGGAAAGAATTATTTTTAGGACTATGTACAAGTTACCATTGATTCACTATTAGATATCAAGGAACACCTATTTTTCTTGTGAAAAAAAGTTACAAAATCTTAGCTTGTGCGTTACAAAAAGTTACAAAAATTTATCCATATTGTCTTTGTGCGTCCTTTTCTTGCTTAAAATTGGTATTGGTTGGAGGTTTTTTTAACATGATGGTATTTTGCTCTTATTTTGCAAGTTTTTTCTAGCCAAGGTGCAGGTAGAACCAAAAAGGCATTTTTCAGACTTGTATTCCTTGAGCGAGAAGAGTTTAGAAAGGCTAGAGGAAAGTGAGACATCAAGTAGGTCTACAAGGTCTAGATCAACTAGATTTTAGAAGATCAAAGGGAAATTAAATAAACACATGAAATTTTTTCTTGTAGGAGGGGGTCATGTTCCTATGATGATGAGAAATATGCGACATAGAGGTGCCCTTAAGGTACAAACATCTAGTGAAACAATGGGTACCTAGGGATCTTCCTCAACTCAACATAGACTTTTGTGTGAATGAGAGGATATATAGAATTGCACCGTCGTCATTACATGGATTGGGGTTGTTTTGCATGGATGGAATAAATGTCGGTTATGACAAATGTACATAATTGATGGAGTATGTTGGACCCTCTAACAACTACAAAGATTGGATGCACCTGGTCCAATATACACAAAGTATGTGTAGATATGGGTTGTCAGCAAATTATTTACAACTGAAAGACAAAGATCAAAATAAAGAAGCAACGTTGTACATTGACGGAAGACCAAAGTCAATTGGGAATATTGTGGGGTTTATAAACGGTACACAAACAGGGTCTACACTTAAGCAACCCAATTGCATATTTGAGGGGCATGTGTTGGAGACATTTACCACCATACACACTCATTTTGGTCAATTTGGCCTGGTTAAACCACTATCCTAAGTTTTATTGACTTAACTGGCATCATAGGAGCACTATATGACATCAGCATGAGCACACCCATGCCTGCCTTCAGTCAAGGAGGCTAACTAAGCCTTCTCCTTCATTCGGAGAGGCTAGCTGGAGCACTCCAAGGGTGATCTGAGTGTCATAAATGCACTTAATTGATAACTGATGGTTACAATCAGTTAAACAGAGTAGTGAAGGCACCTTATTTTATTAAATTGATTATTTAATTAATATTTAATGAATTGGAGTCAACAAGGGCGCCTCTAACCACTTCTGATGGTCAGTTAGACTTCAGTTAACCTCATAGGGGTTCATTGGAGTTATTGATGTGCTACCACTTGTTGGTTGGCTTGCAGTGACATGTGTCTGAGCTAATTTTAGTTAGAATCAGTCATTTATTACACTCTGACTTCAGTTAGGACTCAATTGAGTCAATTAGGGCTTTGATCAGTGGTTAACTTGAGTGTTCACTGTGACTTGCATTCAGTTAATCTAGACTCACTCATTCAATTCGAATGAACTCCCTGGGAATTTGAATTGTCTTAGCATTCATGCATCTGGCATGATCATTGCATTGTATCATCATTCTTTCATTTGATTATATAGAGCTGCCACTTCCATTGCAGTATCATTTTGCCAATTTTATGCATATTTGTCTGAATTCTTTGTGAGACTGTGTTTTCAGTTCCTAAACCACTGCGACAAATTAATATGGTATCAGAGCTCATGGCGGGACGAAGCTCAGATATCTCAAAAACAAGGTTTTTGATAGATCTTGCATGAAAAATTGAGCAAATCTCAAAAAATCCAGCACTGCACCAGAAGCCAAGGATTACCACTTAATACCCCAAGTAAGGAAATTGTTGGTCAAGATTGTTTGATCAACTATGTTGGGTGTGATGAAAGCCTAAAATGTGCAGGCTATCCGACCTTATGGTGCCTCTTTGTTGTGATTTGCAGGTTTTTAATAGGTGAAAGAATTTGCTCCAGTAGTTTCAGATGGCTTCTTCCGTAGAACTCTTGACTCCATTCAATTTACACTCATGGAAAGGAGACATGGAGCTCTAGCTACATGCCAGAGAACTCTATAGGGTCACTATGGACACTGAAAAATATCTTGCTTCTATGAAAGACAAAGATAGATTCTTGAACAAGAAAGATGAAGCATTCGGATTTTTGTGCCTCTCTGTTTCCCGAGATCTTCTTTTCCATCTCTCGGGATTGAAGACTCCAAAGGAAAGTTGGGACAAATTGGAAATCCGGTATGGAAATCAGGATGATTTGAGAGTATACCAACTTGAGAATGAGTTGATGTCTCTCCAGTCTTCCAATTTCAAAACATTAAATTATTTTTTCACAAAGTTCAAGCACATTGTCTTACTGCTGAAGCAATGTAAGGTGGAGAAGGAGGATGATCAGCTCATCCTCACCATACTCTCCAAACTTGGAGCTGATTATTTGTTTTTTGGCTCTACATTCCATTTGGGGAAGCTCCTGGATGGAATATGCCTTCACTCAATGCCTTCATTGAGTCCCTAACAAGTGAACATGATAAGCTTGTCCAGATGGGGATCATCAGATACTCCCATGATCAAGCCCTCCATGTCTTGGGGCCCAAAGATCTGAAGGGTAGAGGAAAGTAGTAGAAGAACCCAAAAACTAAATTCAAAGCTCCTAAGCCTAAAGTTGATAACCAGCAGCATGAAGAGTCTTCCAGCTGAAAGAAGAACAAAGGAAAAGGGCATCATGGAAAGGAAAAAGTAAAGTGTTCATACTGCAGGAAGGGCTTCCACCATGAACATGCCTGCATGAAAAAGAAAATTGATGAAGCTAGCTCTCTCCTTGATATAAATCACATCAATATTTTAGAAATATTTCGGAGGAGAGATCAACAAGATCGGGAACCACGACATGAAAGAGGTCATGCCCTCATGGAAAACACTTTGAAGTCCAAAGCACTTGATAGATTCTAGAGCTTCAAACCACATGATGGATGAAAGAGACTCCTCATCTTTGGATACTGGCAAATCCATTCCCATCCACATGGGAGATGACTCCACCATCATTTCCGAAGGACAAGGTACTGTTGATCTTGAGCATGGTTATTTCTCAAATGTTCTGTACATACCATCTCTGGCATCAAATCTCCTTAGTGTTTATCAAATGACACATACGGGAGTGCCCAAGAGAGTCTCCTTCATCCTAGATGATGTAGATATCATAGAACTTGCATCTGGGAAACTTGTTGCAAAATGCCTTGCAAACCATCATGCAAAAGCCTATGAGTTCTCCCATTTTGTGGCGGATGCAAAGTCCACCGCATTGCTGACTCATGGAAATGAAGTTAGTAGACTGTGGAATGAGAGGTTTAGCCATCTGAACTTCAAATAATTGCAGCAATTACAGAATAATTCTATGGTTGAAGGCCTCCCAGTCATCAAGGCAACCACTGGAATTTGCAAGGGCTGTGTTGTTGGAAAGCACCCTTAGCATAAGTTTTATCCGGGGAAGGCAAGCCGAGCATCATACATCTTGGGACTGATACATTCTGATATCAGTGGTCCCATGCCTATTGCATCCATGAATGGATCAAGGTACGTTCTAACTTTCATTGATGATTTTTCCAGGTACACATGGGTCTTCTTTATAAAAAAGAAGTCTGAAGTCTGTGAAAAATTCACTGAATTGAAGGCCTTGATTGAGAATGCATCTGGCCAAAAGATCAATATCTTGAGATCTGATAATGGTAGGGATTATTCCAATAATGAGTTGCTGCACATATCTTCCCAAAGTAGTATTCAGGTCCAGCATTCAGTTCCCTACACTCTCCAGCAGAACAATGTAGCGGAGAGGAAGAATCGGTTTCTCAAGGACATGACCACCTGTATGTTGGAATCAAAGAAGTTGGATAAAAATTTGTGGGTTGAAGCCATGCATGCTATATAATATATTTAGAATAGAGTTCCACACTCATCCATGAAAGGGAATACCCCTTTCGAAGCATACTTCGGACACAAGCCGGATGTGTCGAATTTGCGGGTGTTTGGGTCCACTGCATGGGCCCGAATTCCACTTGATAAAAGGAGGGCTTTGCAACCGCAAAGCATAGAATGTGTGTTTATTGGGTATAATGATGAATCAAAAGGTTTCAAGCTACTAGATATCAAAACAAAATATATCATCATCGAAAGGAGTGTCAAGTTCGATGAGCCTCTTCAGGAGGTGGAACTAGTGAAGGAGAAAACCACTGAATTTCCTTCCTAGTCTACTGAATATTTGGATGATGAAATTGTGGGTGGTGACCCTGATTTGGATCCTATGATTTCTGATATCAATGTATAGCAAACATCAGATGCTGAATCAGAACCTGAAGTACAAAATCATCTCCCAACATGGGCCCGACAAACACTCTCCTTCGCAGGAGATAACATTGGAAATCCGGATGATCCAAGGAGAACCCGATTTGATTTCCAAAGAGCATGTATTGCGCTCTCTTGTCCTGATTATTTGATGTCTGAATCTTGTTATTTGATGATAATTTCAGACCCTAATACTTACTACCATGCCTGGAAGGATCCAAGATGGCAAGTTGCCATGGATGAAGAGATGAATTCTCTTAAAAAAAACACTACTTGGGAGCTAGTTTCTCTTCCTTCGGGAAGGAAATTGGTTCAATGCAAGTGGGTGTTTCAGAATAAGGTTGCTGTAGATGTCATCACCTGAAAATATAAGGAAAGGCTGGTGGAAAAAGGTTTCTCCCAGGTCCAATTTGTGGACTACCATGAGACTTTTGCACCAGTTGCAAAAATGGACTCCATCCGCCTAGTTTTGGCAATTTTAGCATCTAAGCATTGGGAAGTGCATCATATGGATGTTAAGCCAGACTTTCTGCATGGAGATATTCATGAGGAGATATACATGAAGCAGCCTGAGGGCTACATTTCTGATCCATCTTTGGTTTGCAAGCTAAAGAAGTCACTATACGGGTTAAAACAGGCCCCAAGAGAGTGGTATTCCAAGATGGATGCCTTCCTTCTCTCGCAAAACTTTCGAAGGTGTAAATCAGATCCAAATGTGTATATACAAAAGTATGATGGTAATTTTATTATTATTGTTTTATATTTTGATGACTTACTGATCACAGGTAGCATAGTTGCTTCTATTTTAGTCATCAAAACTGCTTTCCACAATGCATTTGAAATGAGCGATTTGGGGCTCTTAAAACAATTTTTGGGGCTCGAAATTGAGCAAAATTCTGATGGGATAATGGTCACTCGGTCCAAATACATATCAGACCTGTTAGTCAAGTTTAACATGGCTGAATGTAGATCTGCTCCATTTCCTTTCCTTCCAGGGATCAACCTTGAAGAAGGAAAAAGCACACTTCCCATGGACTGCACTATTTATCGACAGCTTGTTGTACTTGACTTATTCTCAGCCTGATATCTATTATGCTGTGAATGATGTATCAAGATAAATGTAGCAGCCCCATTATCTTCATTGGAGGGCAGCCAAGAGGATCGTCCAGTACATTCAGGGAACTAGGACCTACAACATTCACTATGCTGCAGACTCCGAGCTAGCACTGGTTGGATACACAGTTTCCGATTGGGTGGGTGATTCTATTGATCAGAAGTCTACTTCTGGATATGTCTTCATGTTTGGTGGTGGCCCCATTTTCTGGTCTAGCAAAAAGCAGGCCACCATAGAACTGTTTTCAGCAGTGGCTGAGTATCGAGGAGCGGTGAATGCTTACATCCAAGCTGTTTGGTTGCAAGGAATTATTTCAAAGTTTGATCTTGGTAGTAATTTGTCCACTCTCCTCTTTTGTGACAATCAAAGTGCTATTAAGATATCCATAGATCCAGTTACCAGGCAGAGGACCAAGAATGAAGAGATACACATGCATTATATCAAGGAGCTAGTGCATGACAAGATCATCATTCTGCAATACTGCCCTACTGATGAGCATATTGCAGACATATTCACCAAGATATTTTTAGAAAATAAGTTCACTTACCTCCGTTCATTGTTGGGGGTGAGTTCATCAGGGTGATCCAACTACTTTCAGTGTTCATCTTGAGGGGGGGGGGTTCCATTGGTTTTTCCCTCTTTTCCTCACTTAGTTTGTTTTGAGCATTGTTTGAGTTTTAGTATTGTACAGGGTGACCTGTGGCCTTTGTTTCCATGGACCTAGCATTCGTATGCACTTTATGTTTTCTACTTCTCCTGAGTATAGCTTAAGGGAGGATGTTGGAAACATTTACCACCATACACACTCATTTTGGTCAATTTGGCCTAGTTAAACCACTATCCTAAGTTTTATTGACTTAATTGACATTAGAGGAGCACTGTATGACATCATCATGAGCACACCCACACCTACCTTCAGTCAAGGAGGCTAACTAAGCCTTCTCCTTCATTCGGGGAGGCTAACTGGAGCACTCTAGGGGTGATATGAGTGTCACAAATGCACTTAGTTGATAATTGATGGTTACAATCAATTAAACAGAGCAGTGAAGGTGCCTCCTTTCATTAAATTGATTATTTAATTAATATTTAATGAACTGGAGTCAATGGGGGTGCCTCCAACCACTTCTGATGGTCAATTAGACTTCAGTTAACCTCATCGGGGTTCATTGGAGTTATTGATCTACCACTTGTTGGTTGGCTTGCAGTGACATGTGTTTGAGCTACTTTCAGTTAGAATTAGTCATTTATTGCACTTCAACTTTAGTTAGGACTCAGTTGAGTCAATTAGGGTTTTGATCAGTGGTTAACTTGAGTGTTCACTATGGCTTACATTCAGTTAAGTTAGACTCACTCATTCAATTCGAATGACCTCCTTGGGAATTCGAATTGTCTTGGAATTCATGTATCTGGCATGATCATTGTATTGTATCATCATTCTTTCATTTGATTATATAGAAATTCTACTTCCATTGCATCATCATTTTGCCAATTTTATGCATATTTGTCTGAGTTCTTTGTGAGACTATGGTTTCAGTTCCTAGACCACTGTGACAAATTAATAGCATGAAGGAAACTGTGTAACTGTATGTGCCATTAAATCAATAGTTGCAGGGGAAGAGCTACTTATTAATTACAATTTGAATCGAGTATATACAACCATGGTTACTATGGATGTGCTACATCCAACAATTTACCCAACCTTTTATTAATTATTTTAACATTTTTAGGATTTTTCGTTTGTATTAGGATTATAATTTTGATCAAATTTTCTATTTTTACTTTGCAGGGAGGTGATCAAGGGTGCATCGCCCCACTAGCTGGTCATAGAAGTACACCATCCTCGAGGTAGCAAGTATACATCTTTGTAATAGTACAAGTATAAGTACATCAAAATGTTATGTTATTATATTGTTTTAGTGAGTATTTTGGTTTTTTTAGGTAATTTTTTATATGTTTTTGATGCCGGGTTCTATGATGGGAACCTCCCTCACAATAGATGTTACCAGACCTGCCTCGAGGTGGGAGGTATGCATCGATGCCATTGTACAAATTTAATATGTACAAACAGTTCTGTTGTTATGTTTTTTCAAGAGTATATTCGTTTGGTTTATATAATATTATCTATATTGGATGTAGAGTGTTGATCAGGGAAGCCACCTGACTGTTGATCAAATGACAACAGCCTCGGGGCAACATGTAAACCTGAATGTAGTTATACAATTTAAATACTTCAAAATTGTAAACATATATAAAATATAGAATAGTGTTTTTTTTGTTATGTATTTTTTCGTTTGTATATTTGCTTTCATTATGATAATGTTGTCTACTTCTTTTTTTACAGGTGGATGATCGGGGAAAGTTCCCAGCTGTTGATTAGACCACACCGTCATCCATGCATCAGTTAAATTTAGATGTAATTCTGGGAATCTATCATGATAGATATGTTTTGTTAATATTATTTTTTCCTTAGACTATTGCTTTAACATGTAAGTAATTTTTTATATATTTTTGTTGCGTACCAATGATTCGGTTTATGAAACAACATCAAAACAATCCATAGATTTTGATGTGAATGAGTTGTTTAACGATACTGACATTGGTTCTTCTCTAGACCCATTTAAGGTGATAGAGAAGGACTTGAAAACAATAATGCAGATATCCTTCGTCTGCTATTCATTATTCTGCAGACAGACAAGATTAAAGCCAAGGTTGAAGTGTTGGTAAAGAGATATCAGGACTTGAAATTAAGTTGCAGAATATTGAATCATAATATCAATTCATTTAGAAATTTATAATTTTTACTTTTATATTATAGTGAACTTGTAATTGAATGATTTGTATTTATAGGATTTTCTGCAACCACACACTAGTGGTGAAGGCGGTGTTGGGCTCAGTGAGAAAATGAATCCAGGTACACCACGTACTACACCATTGTTGTCGATTGAACAGTCGACAACACGTTCTGCGACACCCCCGAGGCCAACAACGAGTGCAGCTGCTACTGATCGATGCACACCAGATTGTGCAGATGAAGGGGTGGATGTAGAGCCTTCTAGTAATGTTGACGTTAAAGCAACATTTCCTGGATATTCCCGTGTCACGAGCATGGGTTCAATAGAGACAACATTTTTGGTGAATGATGGGTCCTAACATGAAATTATTGCAACAATAAAATATTTGTAGTATGTTGAAAGATGTTTTGAAAGGTAAATCAAAAGTAGACAATGTCAAGCTCCACAAATCAAGGTAAGTTGTAACAAGAAATTATAAGTATCGGCAACATATTCCTAATTCTCATACCTATTTTGCTTATGTTAATTTGATTTGTATTCCATATAGGGGCCACTTTACCTCTTTATAGCCTCGTTGTGAGTTTGTAGTAAACTTTCTGCTTATGCTTGTTGAAGATGCCAAGAGGAAAAAAATCATTACACCAAAGAACTTAGTGATGCAACTCTTATGCAAAAGGTGAGTGAATATCAATTTCATGAAAAATGTGTTATTGTAGTAAAAAATTATTTCTAGATGTATCTTTCTAGTTAACATGCTTCGCAAAAGGTGTTGATGATTGAGTTGTATGCCACAATATCCATAACATTTCCTTTGGTCAACATATTATCTATAGAAGAAGAATATTCTCTTTCCCAACTTTAAATGAAACTCTAAATATTTTTTGGGGTATTTGCAAGTTTTGAGCTAGATAAGACACTTCAGTTGGTCAATGTCTATGGTCCTTATGACAATATATTCAGAGGGACGAGCTACATAACCTGGCCACACATTTGAGAGTCCTATCAACTTCTTTTGAAATAATTTCTTTTGAGAATATATATAGAAAGTTTAATGTTCAGTAGGGAACTCTTTCAAAAGTAGGCTTACCATGTACACTTCAACATGTTATTGGAGATGAATACAGGACAAGGGATATGGTTTCAACCAAGTATTTCTCATTACAAAGTCCAACTTAATCCTTTCTGTTGTTTTCTCAGTTTTGTTTACTAAAGGACATGTCTATTGTTGAATTCTATGTATTGTATTTTGGGTTTTTGAGATGATAGTACTAAACATGTAACATGAAACAATGAACTTTTGTAACATTGTTAGAAATAGTGTATGATAGTTGAAATATTAGGTGGTCCCTGGATGTATCTGTTTTGAGTCTTTTTGAAGAATGTATTACATTTCTCCTCGAAATATAATATGATTTTGTCTTGAGGAAAAAAAAAGAGTGATTTGAGGGTCTTATTAGACCATAAAAGGATATCCCTAGATGTTGTTGGGAAATTTAATTGTCTAATTAATTAAACAACTAAAACTCCCATAACATAAATTATTAACCCGAGGAAATATTTTATTTCAAAGGTAAATATGCACAATATATGCATAAACACTCAATCAGTTTATCAAATGAATATAAATAAATTATCCTAACTGACTACTCATCCAATCCCAACTCATTGCTAAAGGTAATTTAAATTATCCATCTAATAATTCAAGGGAGTTTTACCTTCCTACGACAACAATCCAATATTAACTAATCTAAGAATAAATGAACTAGAATTAATTTTGGAAGAAATCAAACCCTAAATATATCAGACTATAGTAACCCAAACCATAACCATCTAATTCAAAAAATCCTAAGAAAAACAATTAACATTAATAATCAAAGATGAGCTTGACTGTAGCAGTGGTATAACACACTTGCATAAAAAGAAAAATAGACTACATGACACAGTCGACTGTCACACCACATTGTTGCATCAAGCCAAAGGAAATTTAAATCATTAACTACTGTCGTAGCATGCTGTAAATAATCCTACTATAATTCCACACCAGATTAACATAAGAAAAACTAAAGCATCTACTTAACTCGTCGATCTCTGTGAGAAGTCGGGCCCTGGAATCCTAACAAAGATGCCTCTAACTAACACAAATTAGAAAACCAAGATATGCATAATTGTTGCTCCTTGTATTAGGAAAGTAAAACCATAGTTATGGTAATCCTTGTTAGAGCTTCTTACAATCAAATGCTAACAGTCAATGAAAGAACCCACGATTTAGATCGCTTCTCCATACTTATACACAGGTGATATAATCCAGATCCACTAATATCAGGAAGCCATGAATATTTATGATCTTCAGGATGCCATGTTACAACAAAAACAATTACAACCATAAATATAATTTAATGAAGTTGTTTGCATCCAGGCTTGTGCTGTTACTCCGAGTGACGAATGGTTCAAACAGACTCAACTTATTGGAAGGGGAGACGTTGTGACTTTCTCAGTGATACCCAGTATTGACTGACCACATGGAGATATACTCATGCTGCTATATCAACGCATGGAACCAGCTCCAAGAGGTAACAACTGGCACCAAACATTCCTTTCTTCTTCAGGCTCAACGGGCTGCTACATTTGTAATCCTACAAGGATTTGAACTATCTTTATTGAACTGACATAAGTTAGCACAAATAAAAAGATAAAGCTCATAATCATAGTAAATATTAGGCATTATTAGAATAAAGAAATAAGATCCATTCTTAACCTGGAAATATATCTTCTTGGGGTATGGAAAAGTAAGGTGAAACAGGGGAAAATGAATTGATAAGTATAGGGAAAAAGGGCTATTTCGGGACCCAACTAGTATGAATCTGATTTTGATTCAAAAATATTTTGGTGGATATGTGTAAGATTGAAAGAAGGTTCAAATTGATTTTCTGGATTCTTGAACCCGTTGCATGCAATTAAATCATCCCAACATTGTTCCTATGCCTTCTTAGTCAGTCGGTACATGCTCTGGTATTTTCTTGTTGGCCACCATAAAATAGGAAACTTAAATCTCAGTCCCATCCAATTAGGTCCACAAGTTTTAATACATGCAACATAGATGCACAACCGGGACATGGCATATTTGAATTTTTCAACACAGTATGAATCTCTTTCTCTCAAAAAACTAGAAGAAGCATCCCATCTACCCTGGATTCCTTATCTTGTAAAGAGCTCTTATTGAGAGATTAACTTGAAACAAGAAGAGACAAATTATTGTTGGAAGGCTTCCATTTGACTAGCCTTCTGAGGAGTTTGTAATTGTCTCATATGCCTGATTCTTAATGATGTAGGATATTGGGGCTCACTTCAAACCCAAAGGGTGGAAGTCTCCTCATTCTTCTGTATGGTCTAAATGGTGCTCCACCAATGCATATTATTGGTAACAAATGAAGTAAATTCTCTTAGTTGAATAACTCTCAAATAAGGAACTGTATTGGAGTGGATGTTCATAGGGCATTCTCTTTCATGCAAAATAATTCACATAACAAATTTTGATCCAAAAAATCACTCTTAATGAAGGTGTCCAAGAATTTAGGGCTTGAAAATAGCTGATAGGGTCTCCCTTCTTTTAGTGATATGATTTTAAACAGGATCACCTGTTCATATAAGAGCACTGGATAAGATGGGGATGGATCTCCACAACTCAACAATTCTTGAATTAGGCTATACATGTCCTTACCCAGTTGTTCTTTTTCTTCTTTAATGAACTTAATATTTCTCAATTCCTATAGATCCTTCTGCAAATCGTCCCATGGGGATAGTTCGTCATCCCATTTATGCTTAAGCTCTTAGATAATAATACTATGTTCAGACAAGGATATTATTCCTTTCTCCATCAGGATGGTATGATCTTGCCATTTATTGAGCTCAAGTTGCAATAGAGAGATATTATTTTCCAATTCTTGCTCCTTTCCTCTTTTATCCTATCCTTTTCCTTTGTCCAACAAAATTTCTACTTCAGCCACTGCTCCGGGTGCTTCTGTTTGTGTTGTTGATTCAATTTTTTTTTTTGGGAATGCTAGTTATTATGTAGAAACATCCCTTTTCTATGTTTCAGCCCCAACAACTTCAGTTTGAGTTGTAGCTTCAACAATTTTTTTTTAGGATGCTAGTTCTTGTGTAGCAGCATCCCTTTTATGTGTTTCATCCCCAACAACTTCAACAAATAATTTTGAGGATGTTGTTTCTTATGTACAACATCAAATTTCCATGATTCACTCAAAGTACACACTGTTTGAGCCATTCCTTCAATGTTAGATCCTTGGAGTGTTGGTTCTTGTGTAACAACCTCCTGTTCCACAATTATTTCAATGCTTTTAGGATGCAGATATTTCTATTGAATGATTTATGTATCCACTGACTGTTGAGACTGATATTGCATCAATTCATTAATGTCCCTGGATTGCTGAGATTGATATGGAATCAGTTCAATGTCCTTTTACTGATGGGACTATATTTCCTCCTATTCTTGCAATTCATGATCATGGTTTATGCTCAACCTTGGCTTCCTTTCTTCCATCGATTCTACTGGAGGTATTTCTTATCTCCCTTGCCCCACTTGTGCTAATTTCCACATTTTTAGATCCACCATTGTAACTCCATACCCTAAAAATTTGAATAGATCTCCACATCCAGGGCATAGTAGTTCATCATGTTCACCATCCTTCAAAACAGAAGGTGGATTCTCCAACTGGTCCGCTGCTTCAGCCAAGGTGTTCAAGCTTTGCACTGTCTTCTTTTTGCAAGATTCTTTCAACCTATGCACGTCATCTCAGAGCGTTTGTACTTCTTCCTTTAACAGTTCATTCTCAAAAAGAAAATTTTCAATTTAAGGTTCACTTGCAGCAAGTTCTTCTGTAAAAAAAGATGCTCTGGGTTTTAGAATAGGAATTTCAACATTTCCCCTATTACATGTACCGCTTCTGTTGCAGTAGAAGCTCTAGTCCTTCTCCTCTTTGTAGGGCTAGATGTTTGACCCTTACCACTTGGTATTTTCCTTCTTCTACGTGACACAGGAATTTGCACATTTTCAGAAGCAGGGATGGAAAATTCACTAACTTTTGGAGTTTCAAAAATAAATTCCTCCTCTTGAATTATGGTTCCCCTGATTTCAGGGGAGGATTCAACATTCAGGACTTCTACCTCCCCTCCTTCTATTTCCTCTATATAATGTCCTTCCTCTTCCATTGTAGCTTCATTAGTTACAACTTCTACCGTCGCAACTTCTATAACTGCTCTAGTTTAAGCTTCTACTACTGCAACTTCTCTCACACCTTCCTCTTGAGCATTCTCCAATTGGTTTGACGAAATTGCATCCCTCCCCCCAGTTGAACCTGAGGAGCTTGGATCATCACTTTCTTCCCCGAAACCTTCTATTTCCAATATAGGTTCCTGGTATACCATTGGCCTAGGAACAAATTGTTCCCATGTTAAATTCTGATGTGTAAGAGCCCTCAAAACTAACAATTTGATTAATCCATGATTTGTTAGGGAAGCTACGTGATGCCGAGATGATTTTACATATTGATCCATGCTTTGTAGGGATATTAGGAGATAAAATGGCATATTGAGTAAAATATAACATGGCGTAAATGGGACAGTAGGATAAAGTCAAAGATATAAACGATTCAGTACCTTCCTTCACAAGTTATGTATTTCTTTATAAGTACGGAAACGTGATCCCAGGGCCTTGGAAGAGACTACAGTGCTTTTCCTCTTCCTCTTGGCTGAAAAATTTCGCCTGCTACAAGAAAGTCGTGTACCACGGTCGAATTAGGCACCTTCCGACCAAACCATCTCGTCCCAATCTATGGTAATCATGTCACTTCCACCACGATTGCTTCTGTAACGTCTATCCACATCCTCTAACAGTTGAGTGAGTATCAGTCAATTTTAGAGCAAATTACAGTGTCGTATCCACATGGAATCCATTTAATCTCTGGAAGTACTCTATCCGCCCGGCTTCCTGAAAGATGGTAAATGCTTCCCCATTTTCGCGCAGAGACGCTATGTTTTCAGGTTCGTGTCTTTTTGGGATACCCATATTGCTCCCTTTTAGTAAGTTCTGTTAACAAATGCAAGAATTACAAGACTCGAAAGTTGGAGTTACAACATGCAGTAACAGGAAATGGATAGCTGAAGTTCAATTGGGTATTTTTAGAAAGTTGGCACGGTTATTTTCGGAAAGTGACACGGTTATTTTTGGAAATTGGTATGGTTATGGGATAAAATCGATTGGATGGATCTCACACAAGTTGGGTAGAATGATGGTCATTTCATGAATACGGGAGATAAATTTTTGACGAGTTTCCCTTATGGAGAACTAATCAAGGTTTGCTAACGAGGACTAATGCCATGGTTAGATGTTTGTTGCTATGTCAACTCATGCCTAATTATGGTTATGATTAGAACCCATACCTTTAAATATAATGCCAAGTCATCATCCTTCCATCGTGGTGTTATTTCATGGTTGCAACATTCATGATGATATAAATATGCACATGCTTCCATGAGTTGGTCGTCATCAACTAGGTGAATAAAGTACATCCATGCTGGCACAAAAGTACATGACGATCAGGCGAGCATCTAATGTTCCTCATGGAGGCTGGAGCAGGATGATAGAAACTGGAGGACATATAAGAATCTTGTCACTGAAGAATTAGCAGACTCACAACCATGAATTGGAAAGATCTTGCGGAGTCGCAAAAATGAAATAGGAAAAGTTGGCAGAATTTTAGCGACATTGCAACTGCGAAAATAGGAAAAGTTGACAGAAGTTAGTGGAGTTGCAGCTGCAAAATAGGAAAAATTGGTAGAATTTTAGCAGAGTTGCAGTTGCAAAATAGGAAAAGTTGGAAGAATTTTAGCAGAGTTGCAGCTGCGAAATAGGAAAAGTTGGCAGAATTTTAGCAGAGTTGCAGCTATGAAAATAGGAAAAGTCGACAGAATTTAACAGAGTTGCACCTGTGAAATAGGAAAAATTGGTAGAATTTTAGTTGAGTTGCAGATGCAAAATAGGAAAAGTTGGCATAAATTTAGTGGAGTTGCAGTTGCGAAAATAGGAAAAGTTGGCAGAATTTAGCGGAGTTGCAGTTGCGAAATAGAAAAAATTGGGAGAATTTTAGTGGAGTTGCAGCTGTGAAATAGAAAAAGCTAGCATAATTTTTAGCGGAGTTGTAGCTGTGAATCCAAATATGAAGGGATATTTAAAAAAAATCATAGAGTCGTTGGTTTTCCAACCTCTATGAAGTAAAATTGGTGGTCATATTTCCATTAAAACCGACAAAGTGGTTATACTACCAACAAAAAAGTGAAGGAAACTTCGTCGGATATCCGACCTAAATGAAGTGAAATTTGTGGTCGGATTTACATTAAATCCAACAACGTTTCTACACTACTGACGAAGGGGAGGAGTCGGATATCCAACCTCTATAAAGGAAATGTAGTCGGATTTCCGACACCTATGCACTACAATTTGCGGTTGGATTTCCAACGTCTACAAAGCAAACTTAGTTAGAGTTCTGACATCTATGCACTGGAATTTGTGGTCAAAATGCCGATGGATACGAAGTAAATGTAGTAGGATTTCCAACATCTATGCACTGAAATGTGTAGTTAGAGTTTCGAGATCAACAAAGCAAACTTAGTTGGATTTTCGACCAGTGTTTTCATTGTTGAAAAACTACCGAAATTTAACTGTTGTTTAAAAAGAAAGAGGATTGTTGAAGTGCTGACAACAATATGTCAAAAATCATACATCTAAGCCGTTGAATTTTGTGTTAAAAAATGCTAGTGACATTTTGATAGAACAAATGAGCAGTCATCTCATTTGTGATCTTCTTTTTACAAGGCCTGAGTATAAACATTTTACTGAATCAATCCACAACAATATATAGATAACCATGTCCCTTTCTAGACATTGGTAACCCTCCTACAAAATCCATTGAAGCACTTTCCCATGGATGAGAAGGAACTAGAAGTGGAGTGTACAAGTGTTACGAAGAGAAATTCCTATGGCTTGGGGTACCACAACAGACAGCTTGACTCCAGAAATCAATCCTTCCCAATATGCAAGAGAAATCAAATATCTAACACTAAAGGATCAAAACTCGTACCTTATTCCAGATGGTTGAAGTAGATCCCCGTTGAGCTTTCCAACTCTAGCTTGCATTGATAAATTACTTCCTCAAAAATCAGTAAACAAGAAAAGCATGCTATATATATTGGTGTTTGATCTACTCTAGCATATATAATCAACAACATATAAGCATTTGAAATCATCCATGGATAAAATGTTCATTCAAACATACATTATTGGACAGGAAAAGATATTTCTATTAATATAAAATCATACATTACAATTAATACAACCTCTGTCGGCACGTCTGCGAATCAGAGAAACTGAATCCCCCACTTGGGCCTCCACCACCTCAATCCCCCATCTCTCGATAGCAAGCTCACAAGAAAAAGGCAAGCTTGGGAAGAACACCAAAGTGCTCCAAGGGACAAAGGGATGCAGACTCAAGCATAAGCTCCAGCAACAATGGACTATAGTTTCTTTGCTCTCAATTCTCACATATTCTTTAATGTATCCAAAGGGTTCCTTATATAGCTCTTAAATGGGGAAATGAAGGGTCGAATCCAAGCCATCTCAAGGCATATGGAAGGCCAAGAGATAAGTGAGTTGGATCCATGTCAAGGAAAAATCCAAAATAATTTGGTCTTTTGCACACATCCCAATGTACGTAGTTTTAGGGGTCAAACATGCGTATATACACGAGAAAGGGTTTAAAAGTCATGTATATCAATTTAAGAATGTTTTTAGGGATGATCTTGGAAACATCAAAGGTATAAAAAAGGTCCATGGAGTCCAAAGAGTCTGCAGAGGGACAGGGGAAGGCCATACAAGTGTGATTCACCAGGTGTGGTAAAATTAGCTATAACAGATGCCCCCTAATGTGTGAGGTTAGAGGGGTCATACGATGGCCAAAATACATTATAAGTCCATCCTAGAAGTGGAGTGATGAAGAACCCAGTGGAAGACCAGCCACCCAATCAGCATAGTACAATGATACAACTCTGCATATAATTGGAAATACATATAGCAGTCCTGGATACATAAGAGTACAATGGCCATGAATAGGCATGATACAAAATATGACATGTGTGGTCATCACCACGTACAATATACATATATCAGAATCTCCATGATGAAGATATACAAAGGATCATGATCTCCATGAAAGCTGAAGATATATAACAGATCAAGATCTCCATAATGGCTGGAAATGTCTGACATATACTGGAATCAAGTCACGAGAGCTGAAATATCATGAACACTAGCATGATCAAGGAGGTAGCATATATGAGATGCCACCAATCTGGAAGGTCTTCTACACAAACCGCTACGAGTACAAGTCCTACTATGTGAATAGTGGTGTTGAGGTCGAACATAGTAGTCCATCATCTGATTACCAGTCATTGATGTATACCATTAACAGACGCGAGATCACCCACCGATAATGATAATGGGAATCAAGGTACTAGAGTGCAAACTAACAAGTGTGAATAAATGTGCTGAGGTCGAACACTTGAAAGAATCCATCGATCAGGGGACATTGATGTATTCCCAAAGAACTATCGATGGCGAGAGAACCTGCCACTGATGACTGCAAGTCTCAAGGCACTAAAAAATGACTCTAGATTCCAATCCCAGAATAAATGATCTAAAGTCGATGGGATGAAATCTGCTGGAAGGAGGGCATTAAGGAATCCCCCATCATCCAACACGAGGTACTCTGCAAAGCTGTATAATGTGAAAGGACTCGATCATAAGGTGCACGAACCAGTAATTGTACCGGGAATGGCCGACATGCAAAGTCAAGATAACTGAGGAATGGCCAACTCAGGTTTCAACTTCCTTCATACAAGATCATAACAGCGGATGGTGACTGAATTTAGGTAGCATAGACTCGATATACAAAACTGGGACATCTCTCCGACACAGGAGGCATCGACAGAGGCTCCATAGGGACTGGAAGCTTAACCAGTCGATGGAGATAAAATGAGATACATGAGTACAACTCCTAAAGTCAAACTATAAACCCAACCAACGGATGTGATATACAATGCTCTGTTCGAAGGTGACATGACTTGACAGCTACCAAAGATAACATCTTTCCTTGTTTGACTTTTTGGTTTTTTAAATTTTTTTGGGCTTTTTCAAATATTTAAAAAGATTGAAAAAGAATAAAACTGCTTTATAGTTACAGACTAGGAGGAGATGAGTGTCATATGGGTAAACAAACTAGTTCCAAGCAGTGGAACATACCTATGCTTAATGCAAGGACACATGTGTAGGATAGAAACACTCGAGGGAAATTCCCCTCCCAGTAAAATAGGGAATCAAGCTGCAAAGGATATAAAAGATGGCTTTGCATGGCTAGACATGAGACAAGCTCGAGCTATATCGCTGAAACTCAAAGTCAGGGAAGCCAGCATAAGGCTCAAGAAGGTAGGAAAAGCTCATGATAATGCAATTACAACTTCACATAAGGGAGTCCTGAGGGAAATAGGCCAGAAAAAGATCAAGAGGAGTATGCGGCTCTTGCGAAATGTCATGGAAATACTATACAATGGACTCCCACATCCTAAGGGACAAAATGTCATCATGGGCACCAAATGAAAATAAGGCGCTAACCAGGGTACCCATGTAAGGTCAAGCTCTACCATTCACATCATGCCACTTCTAAAACAACAAGAAGGTTCCATGACATAATAGAATGGGTTCGTACCTAAGGCTATAATGAAACAATCATAAGGTCGTGCAAAATGAAAACGGGGGTGAACCTAACCTATATGCCAGTTTAAACATCATACCTATAATGGGCATGAACGGGTCAAAGTAATGGTCAAAACGACGCTCAAAATGGTCTCCTACATCATAAATTAGTCCAAAAACGGTCCAAAAGGATTAGAAACGGTCCAAACTATAGAAAAGGGGGTAAAAATTTTCAAAAAATTGAAAAATTTCTATAAATAGTAAAAAATTCAAAACATTATATAACATTTGAAATTTTTACCTAATTGAGCTCAGAACTTCAACAACGAATTCCAGGAGATCCATCTGGCGGACTCCACTACCGTTTTTTCCAGGTACTTACCCATGCCCTGCTCTTTCATTTTCATGCAAATTTTATCAATTTCCATGGCACATTTAGGATTCTAGGCCAATCTAAGATGTGTGCCTCAACCCACGCGGAAATCAAGGATTTTTTTGCGTATAGGGCTGGATATACGCGGAAAAAGACCTAAAAGTCACGTACACACAGAACTGTTTAGCAAACAGTCGTGTATGTAGCCGCGTTCAATGTTTTTCAAGTGTTCTAATGGATCAAACTTAAATTTTATGTGCAGGATGGTCCTAGAATGGAGAGAACGTGAGCAAAGTGATGTAGAAGGGGCAGTAAGGGCAGATCTAATGGCTCAACAAGCTTTGTGGTCATGTGGGCTCTACAAGTTTTGGTGTCTTGGTGGCATACGTGCCAAACCAAGACTGCTGCAGATGCTAGTAGACTACTAGGATCCAGACTCAGAGTTGTTCCAGATAGATGGGATGTCCCTCACCATAGAAGTGGAGGACATATACTTTGTTACTGGACTTTACCGACGGGGGGAAGTAGTGAACCTATGCTCTCGCTGGCCCGGAGGTGGCCTGACTATAGATGAGTACATAATAGTGTATTTTTATCCGGACATGGAGAAGGTGGGGAGTTAGATCCCAACTAACTCCATACAGGTGCTAGGCCTAAAGGCCATTCTACTGACACTGGGCAGGATAGCAGGGCTAGCCTCACTCCACCAGGCCTTGTGGCCATTGATGTTCTATGTCGTGGAGTGCATGATGCCCACTGTTTATGACTGGAGTACGACATTTTTGAGCAACATGAAACAACAGCTCAGCAACTGCAAGATGGGCAGGGTATGAAACTTTAGTTTTAGCAGCATACTGAGCACGTTCTTCTTTGAGTGTGTTCCAGGATTGAGCCCTAGAGTTGACGTTCCTCTACATAGGGTTTGAGATCCGGCCTAATGGCATTGGGCAGATGTGATGCGTAGACTGGGTGGAGGAAGGGTGTCCAACCCCTATCCAGCTGATTTCTTTCCATGGTGGTGATGATAGATAGTTTCCATCAATGATTACCCCTATGCGGGGATAGATTTTCGGGGAGACCCCAACATGCCACTACCACTAGGATTGGCATACGGTGACATTGGTAATGAACCTCAACCCTCTTTTAAAATTTTTTAGTTATTTAATTTTTTGTGTTTCCTAATTATGTGGAATCAAAAGACATGTTTTTGGGTGACAACACATAGTGACATCCTATCATATGCATGCAGATGTAGGACCATGGCGGCCTGAAGGCTTCCCTCATCATAGACGGAGGGGAAGAGGGGATGATATTACGGGTGTGGATGTGGATCGAACGCTCCAAAGCATTCATACCAACTTCGTGAGGCTAACAAAAAGAGTACCCATGGCGCAAGTCGAGGACTTGCCTGAGGCCATGTAGCGCTAGGTGGTGGGTGTACCACGAGAATGGGTGCGGTTATTTCGATGGCTAACTAGAGCCATGGTGACATTCCACGATCACAACCCCCCTCCTCCTCCACAGGCTTAGATACCTAGGAGTGATACATTTTGTACTACTGTGTATTTATATTTTGGTGGCTCGAGAGCCCCATTTTTGTATTATGATACTATGTATTACCACATTTTGGATGTTTATAAAAAACTTTTATGATGATCGATTTATTTATTTACATGCGTAAAAAATTATGTTTGTGATGGGATTATTGTATATGAAACAAATGCCAATCTAACACATAGCTAGCATATGAGTTAGCAACTTGATTATTAATTCTTGGAACATGTATGTATGTTATATTGCCAAATTGTCATTCTAACAATCTCACACATAAGAATCTTCTTAATAATGTCGGATCCCTGACATGGTAAAAACCATTAAGCTGTGACACTACTAACTCCGAATCAAGACGTACCTCAAGAGAGAGAACACCATGAGAAATGACATCCCGTAGAAGCTCGATAATGGCACTATACTCAGCAACATTGTTTGAAGAGAGCCATAAACATACACCTCCTAAAGACAATACCTGAACCGTAGGAGTATAAATCACCCAAGCAGCAGAGGTTGAGTGTTGAGTGTGATGGCTCGCACCTTCCGCGAATCCTATGAAGGTGGAAGATTCCATTGACATCTGCCAAAAGAAACAGAAACTAATCACAAACCTGATCACCATAAGAAAAGACCTACCTATGCAAAACTGTACAATAATACACAATAGTCATCCTTGGCTGAAAATCATGCATAATACTTTTTAAGATAGAGCCCATTTCTAGGCTATGCCAAGGTTGTTCCCTCATAATCCACTAACTCATAAGCACCCTTCTCTAACACACGTTTAACGATGTAAGGACCACGCCACATGGGGTTAAAATTTCTTGCCCCCAAGGGTTCTTTCAGTTGATCCCACAAAAGGACCAAATCTCCCTCACTGAACCTCCTTGGATGGACAGACTTATCATACTGGACCTTAACGCGACGCTTATTCACTTCTAGATCCACCAAGGCATCTTGGAGCTACTCATCAAGTTTCTCTAAGTGGACCAAATGCTCCTCCAATGGGGAAGTGTCTGGTAAGAGCTCTATGGCTAGCTTCAAAGAAGGAATCTCGCACTCAACCGACAATACCGACTCCACTCCATGTACCAGCTGATATGGAGAAAAACTCATGGCAGTATTAACAACAGTTCTATAAGCCCACAAAGTAGGATATAACATAATGTGCCAATTTGTCTTGATTTGTGTGATGGTTCGTTGGAGAATGGATTTTAGTGATTTGTTCACTGCTTCAACCTGTCCATTCGATTGAGGGTAGTAAGAGGAGGAATGCTCTTGCTTGAACCCTAACTTTGAGGCCAATTCTTCCATCATACGATTCTGAAAGTGCATGCCATGGTCAGTGAAAAGCTCCTTTGGAATACCAAACCGAGTAATAATCTGGTTGAATACAAAGTGTGTGGCTATCTCACCATCGGATTTAACTGTAGGCATAGCCTCAACCCATTTCGTGAAGTAGTCAACAACCACTATGATATGATGATGCCCCCTAGCCAAAGCTGGGTTGCAATCCATGAAATCAAGCCCCCACTTAGTGAAGGGACTGGTGGTGATGATGGGATGTAATGGGGTAGGTCACGAGCGCATATTCCGTGCAAACACTTGGCAAGGGTGGCACTTCTTGACCGCATCTACATAATCTTTAAAGATCGACGGCTAGAAATACCCCGCTCTTAATATTTTTTGGGCTGTAGAAAGCCCAGATAAATGACCACCACACGCCCCTCCATGGAAATCATTCAGCATAAGCTCAACCTCCTCATGAGTTAAACAATGACGTAAAATAGAATTTACCCCACGACGGTAGAAGGTGTTAGCCACTATGAGGTAATTCTTGGATATGTGACGTAATCATTGTCGTTCATCTGTGAGAGGTGAGTAGGGACCTTGAATGTTTGTAAATATATGATAATGTCTCCATACCATGGATCCAAAGTTGAGATTAAGAAGATGTGCTCATTGACAAACGTATCTTCACAAACCATCTCCTCCTCCTCGCTTGGGAAATCCGATATAAGCTCCGCAAAAATTAACGATTTCTTCGATTTTGCGGAAACAAACTCGAGATCAAATTCTTGCAAGATGACAATCCATTTATTATACTTTCCCCCAATCATCCTTTGAGTGAGGATGAATTGAAATGGATTGACATGGGCTACAACCAAGGTTTGGCAAAGGAGAATATAATGTCTCAACCTTGAACCGCATGTATGATAGCTAAGGCAAGCTTCTCAACATGACAATAATGGACTTCTGCGTCAATAAGGTTCCAGCTTAGGTAGTATATGACATGCTCTTGGAGCTCCTCATCCTCTTGAACCAAAACCATACCAATCGTCTCCATGGACACGGCCACGTAAAGTAGAAAGTCACGGCTATAGTCAGGTGGACTAATCATCGAGGCCGATGCTAAGGCTCATTTAAGTGCATCAAAGGACTCCTGGGCTCGCTCATCCCAACAAAAGGTGGTGTCCTTTTTCAAAAGACGCATAAAGCCTCTAGTCAAATTGGCAAAGTTGACAACGAATCTCTGTAAGAAGTTTTCCATGCCTTGCAAACATTGAATATGTCTAATGTTTTTTGGGGGAGAGAACTAAAGTATTGCCTCTACCTTCAAAGGGTCGAATCTTATACCCTCCTTGGAGATAATGAACCCTAATAAGTGACCAGACTTCACGCAAAAGATGCACTTGTGAGGATTTAACTTGACCAAATAATGGTGGCACCTTTCGAACACTAATCTCAAATGATAGGAATGATGCATTCTCATACGAGAATGAGCAGCAAGGTCATCCAAAAATACTTCAATAATTGATTTGAGATCATGGAAGATCAAGGTCATAGCTCGCTGAAAAGTGGCTCCGGCATTCTTATGGCCAAAAGGCATCTTCCGATATGCAAAGCTTCCCCAAGGACAAATAAAGGCGGTCTTATTTGGTCCTTAGGTTTAATTTGTATCTGATTGTATTCGAAAAAGCCGTCCATAAAGGAAAAAACCTCGCTACCCGCACACTCATCCAAAATTTGATCAATAAATGGTGTGGGGAAATTGTCTTTAGGACAGACACGATTCAAGTCACAGAAATCAGTGCATATATGGATCGCTCCCTGCTTCTTATCCACCGAAACAAGATTTGAAACCTACTCCATCAAGGGAACGGGATAGATAAAACCGGCTTTCAACAGCTTTTCTATCTCTGCCTTAATTGCGGGTGCTTTCCTAGGATTCACCGCACGCAAGCGTTGTCAAACATGATTAGGATTGGGATAATTTTTAATTTCATGTTCAACAATGCGAGGGTCGATACCTGGAATTTCATCGGAATACCAAGCAAAGATATCACAAAATTCTTTAAACAGCTCGGTGTACTCTTGAATCTCAGCATGGGAACATTCTGCCCCAATATAGACATTCTCAATCTTGCCAAGATCGCGAGAGATATTGATAGGAATGGTAGGAGATATATTTTCCATGTTCCCATCAGCCATCAGACCAGGAGAGCTTAATGGAACCACGGGACTACCAATTCTCTCACTAAGAACCTCCCTAAAGTCCTCACGCTCCAAGCAGTCAAGCTCGGGAAGAAAATAAGATCTATGATGCAATTATTCCCAAGGTGGCTCAACCCCTGACATGGCCTCAATAATCGCTTCGTCTGAAGGAAAAAAACTATTAAGGCAATCATGCACGTGAGAAGATTGAACTGCCCATGCAGGTGGCACATACAGGTCCTCCTCCTCTATCCATGAAGAGGAAGGACTAGGCTCTGCAACACTCCCAAGATTAGCTTGATAAGCTACCATAGTTGCAAGCAACGACACGTCTGTCACGATGGGTTCAATCGAAGTATTTGGTGTAGGGAGAATCCAAGGATATTCCATATGGTTCGTGCAAAAAGACACCGATCGCACAGATGTCAAAGCCTCACCGGAACTAGACCCTATCATAAGGACAAGTGCAGGAAAACTAAAGCTTCCCATAAGGGATGGATACATGCCCACACCCACACTCCCAGTTGTCGGCTGAGAGTGCTCTAAAATCGGGATCGAAGCTCCTGAAGATGCGGTAACTGACAGATTCTTGAATGACATTTGATTAATCGTAACTATCTTCCCATTAAATGGAAAGCATACAACATGAAATAGAGAAGAAGCTATGGCTTGCATATTGTACATCCAATTCCTACCCAGCAAAATATTATAGTCAAGGGGCGCATCAACCACCTCGACCTCTATCGCGATGGTCTTCCCTCCCAAACGGACCTTAAGGGAAGGAAGGATCCCGTGCAGCCTAAATGATCTCCCATCAAAAGCAGTCAACATGGTACCGGATTTAGACAACTCAGGGGAACCTAAACCCTTCCAACATGATAAAGACATCACAGAAGCAGCAGCGCCTTCGTCAATCACGGTGCGCTTGATGGTCATGTTAAGACATTGTACATGAATCAAAAGAGACACATAATAAGGCAAGTGAGGCTGTAGTCCCACGGTTTCAAATTTAATCACGAAGGAAGAATTATCATCATTCACACCAAGGGTAGAAAGAAAATCCTTCCTTTGCGAAGGACAACTCTGAAGTACTTCAAGTGCAGACATCGCACAAGGAGTGTGGCCCAAATCCTCAACAACAGAATAGTTCTGGGCAGCTCGAGCATTAGGATTATGCCCCGAACGCTTAAGGACTCCCTTAGGAATGCGAGGTACAACTTTAGGTTTATCCACAGGTTTTTCTATACGCAAAGGAGTCCCTGGTGGATCAGGTTCCTTTCTTGGGTCGGGTTGTGACGAACCATAGTCCTTCAGACGGGTCACAACCTTTGTAGCATGCACCATGTTGATGCAACCATGACCACTAGCCTCCGGCAGATCTTGATCACCACGAGACTGATGATGGGTCCTTGAGTTCATGTTTTAATTGTGAGGTAAAAGGTTGGTCAGCACAGCTGGGCCCTACGCTAAAAATCTCGAGGCTTCATCGATACGAGGGAACAAGTAAGTGAGGTGATCCTCCTTACATAACTTGTAAGGAAATTTAACCTTACGTTTAGATTGCTTGTCCCCCCCAGCACTTCGGGCATTCTTGTCATTAGTATTAGCATTTTCATTCCTATTCCCACCCTTACAATTGTTCTTACCCTTCTTTCTATTCCTTCTGGGTTGCTGGTTACCCTTCTAGTCTGACGATTGCACTGAAAGCACACTCGCCATTTGGGTGGATTAAGATGAAGTTGTGGCTTGTCCCAAAGTAGATTGGTTGATCAACAATTGTCTGACCTATTGCACAACCGAATCCATAGGCTTAGCACTTGCACAACCAACAATGCCATCGACATGTGGTCCAGGTTTAACTTTGGGGTCGAAACTAGAACGTGGAGTGTTGGGAATGATGTCATATAACAAACCGTATTGAGCATAAATCAAGTCCAATTCCTACGCCGTAAAAATGGCTTGTTCCTTGTTTTGAACTCTGGATGTAGAAACATCCTTCACTATATAAGGCAATAATGACTTAAGGAACCACTCGAGGAGAAACTTCGGTTGTATGAAGGATTTAATCAACCTCTTTCGTCTACGCCACTCTTGGATATGGTCCGAGATATGCGTGGCTTTATCCTGCCTAAATGTCGACAAGAGTTCCATACCAATGTCGTAACACACTGGTAGCTGGAATTGGTTGAGAAAAGTCATCGCTAGGTCATTGAACAAAGCGAATTCCCCCCTAGGTAACTCTATATACCATTTCACGGCAGGCCCTGTAAGGGTACGTTGAAACAGCCTTAAACGGATCAAATCTTCGTGTAAGGAATTGGAAGAGCACCATAGGTGAAATGTAGTAACATGTTTGCTCGGATCCTCTCTAGGTTTGCCCTCGAATTTGGGTATGTCTGAGGGAATCTTAGTAGGGATAGCCGGCCAAGCTGGGTCATGAGATACAGGATCATTCGTCAGTCTTGACAAGTTAGGGAGATTTAGCGTTGCGAGGAAAGGGAGCCTAGGATGAGCAGGGCGATGCACCACTCCCTAATAGTTTTGGTTCACATAGGTCTGATTACCATAACCACCATGGCCTTGGCTATAGTGGCCTCCTCCCATTTGACCCATGTAGGGTGGCATGGAAGCACCATAATGTGGTGTACCTTGACTATGTGGGGCTACAAAGCCATAATTAGGAGAGTAAGCGGGTTGTTGATACCCATACCCATAAGGTGAATAACCGTGTCCATACTGCGTCCCATAATAAGGTCCATAAGACATCCCATGAGATGTCCCATGAGACACTCCGTAAGTAGGAATGTAGGCTCTAAAAGTAATGACATGACCTCCAGAAATAGGGATACGACCCCTCGAAACAACAGGAGGTGCTTGAACTTGAGACACAACTGTGCGAGTAGCAGCAGTACAGACATGACTCGTAGAGACATTCCGGCCCAAAGGACCACATGAATGAGGTGGAGGAATGACATTCGAAGAACAAGGAACCGAGGATGAAGGGACCTGTGAAATTATGTACGTGGTGTTCCCTATAGTCACTCATCTTGGATTTGGTATCCTAATAGGATCACTAACCCTAGTTCTAGGAGGAATATGTGATGTAGCTTCCACTGCCGGGATGGAAGGTGCAATATGGCTCGTGGTCCCAAACCTCTCTTCATGGTAAGGAATGGGAGTGCCCCTAGGCATAGTGTTAGGCTCAAACTCTGACTTGACATGAAATGTCAAATCATGTGTGGGAATACCAAACATACCATAACTACCATAACTAGTGCTCGCGGGTTCATAATGGGTCTTGTCGTCTGGCATTCCATACCGGCGATGCGTGAATGGGGGATCATAGCTAGAGTAAGTAGGTATATCATGAAAAGTACCTATCTCAGAAATTACAGCACCTAACTCAGAAATTACAGGACCTAACTCAAAAATTACAGGCATATCAGGTGAAGGATCATAGGTAGGAGTAAACTCCCCATCATCCACTCAAAGTGGGGAAGAAAGCTCAGGAATACCATCTTCATGATCTCCCATCGTGTGTGAATCAATGTGCGAAGTAGTCCACCTAGACCGTCCATTTCTCTCTCCCAAAGGAGGAGGAGAGGTAGAATGCGGAAGTCCTACTAAACGACGAGAACGGCGAGGAGCCGCACCCGAATCCACAATGATTCAAAAATATAAAAGACTCTCTAATTACGCAAAACTAAGCCAGCTAATGTGCACAGAGCATACACCAATAAAATCTAAAGCCAAAAAAAAGCAATCAAGGGTAGGATAAGTGAGCTCCCAAATGAAGTAGGTATGTCTCACCTAGGAGAGGGTTGAGACTCCCATACACAACAAGTGGAGCTACGCAACCAATTATTTTGGCCCTCAGCTTCAATGCGTAAAGCGACTGTGCTGTCTGACCCCAACTTGGCCAGGACACCTATAGAATAACCCATGCAGAGTACCCCCTAGATATCCTAGGTAACACAACTAAGGTCACCTCAATATAATCAATGCTCCGGCGGACAGTCGGAGGCGGGATTGACCGTATGGGTAGGGTAGCAAAGCCCGAAACTCTTGAAAGAGCCCCCAGATACGAATACAATCCTAGAAATATCTCCGGTGCTACTCATTTATGAATAGGGGTCATCCCAATCAATAACAGCTCACACTGCCTCGTGCTTAACTCCCTTTTGAGAGGAGGATCCTGAGAAACACCAATTATACCAAGGAATTTCACACTCTCACCTAGACAAACACATACATGTTGTTGTTTAGTGGTCTTGGAGAATTTACTAACAATGAACTATTCCAAGACCCTAAAACCTAATCTTGTTGGTGTATCCTATCAAAGAAAATAGTGTAGTCCATTTTAATTAAGCGTTGATTTTATTTGGCTTTATTACTCAAAAGAGGTAGATGGTCGTGCAACTAATGGTGTTACGACGCAACATGAAGCAAAATGCACACCTAACAATCAATGGAAATGCATTGTGTCCAATGAAAATAGGGTATGCTACTACGTGAAATGCAAAAATTTTATTCAAATGATAAGTGCAATCATTCCTATATGAAGTCCTAACTAATACTTCAAAGCAAAACCTAGTGCAAGTACCATGCAAAATGCAAAAATGCAATGCATAATGATGCAAATAAGCAAATATTTTTGGATTTTTTGAAACAAAAATGAGATACTAAAGCAAAAGAATGATTCTACTACCCCCAGACTCAGCGAGCACACTCAAACAACACTCACACAAAGTACTATGGTAAAAGAAATCTAATGCACTAATCCCAAAAAAAAAAATCGAAAATGCAATGACAAGAATCTTCTTAGAAATAAAATTACCCTAAAAAAAATGTCTTCGGTCAGAAACAAAGGTGTATATAGACTCTAGCAGTGTAAAAGGAGACTCAACAATCATAAACATTCACCTAGCAACAATCAATCTTCCTCTAGAAGGAAAAACTAAGGGCATACGCGACTATTCACAGTAAACCCGCGTATGTACGTGGATATATCAGTGAAAATCGCGTATATACGCCACTGTGAGTTAAAAACTCGCGTATAGGAAGAAAAGTGCATAAAAATAAAGGCAAATAGACAAGTTGAGACAAACTTCACACCAATAAGACACTACCAGGCATACATGCCCCCAGACCCGACACAGAAACAGAGAAATAAGAGCAATTCAAAGTCATTGAATGCCGATAAAAACCCCCAAAGGATAACTACTAGGAACTCCCCAGCATAGTCGCCAGTTCTGTTACGGAGAGAAATTCCTATGGATTGGGGTACCTCAATAGATAGCTTGACTCCAGAAATCAATCCTTTCCAATATGCAAGAGAAATCAAATATCTAACACTAAAGGATAAAAAGTCATACCTTATTCCATACGGTTGAAGTAGATCCCCGTTGAGCTTTCCAACTCCAGCTTGAATTGATAAATTACTTCCTCAACAATCAGTAAACAAGACAAGCATGCTATATATATTGGTTTTAGATCTACTCTAGCATATATAATCAACAACGTATAAGCATTTGAAATCATCCATGGATAAAATATTCATTCAAACATACATTATTAGATAGGAAAAGATATTTCTATTAATTTAAAATCAGAGATTACAATGAATACAACCTCTGTCAGCACGTCTGCAAATCGAAGAAACTAAATCCCCCCCTTGGGCCTCCACCACCTCAATCCTCCATCTCTCGATATCAAGCTTACAAGCAAAAGGAAAGCATGGGAAGAACACCAAAGTGCTCCAAGGGACAAATGGATGCAGACTCAAGCATAAGTTCTGGCAACAATGGACTATAGTTTCTTTGCTCTCAATTCTCACATATTCTTCAATGTATCCAAAGGGTTCCTTATATATCTCTTCAATGGGGAAATGAAGGGTCGAATTCGAGCGATCTCAAGGCATATGGAAGGCCAAAAGACAAGTGAGTTAGATCCATGTCAAGGAAAACTCCAAAAGAATTTGGCCTTTTGCACACATCCTGATGTACGTGGTTTTAGGGGTCAAACCCGCATATATACGCGAGAAAGGGTATAAATTCACGTATAGAAATTTAATCATGTTTTTAGGGATGATCTTGGAAACATAAAAGGTATAAAAAAGGTCCATGGGGTCCAAAGAGTTTGCAGAGGGACAGGGGAAGGCCATACAAGTGTGATTCACCAGGTGTGGTAAAATCAGCTATAACAACAAGCCTAATTTTGTGTTTCTTGGTTTACTTGCTGCACACATAACACAACCTTTTATATATTTGGACACTGTATCATTCTGAAAGAATTTGTTCATGCTTGTCAAAGCATGTAACGAGGAAGCTATGAAGGAGAAGTTCACAATGAACTTCCTACAGTGTTGGGATGCTCCCAAAAATATTCTTACATCTGTTACATTATTTGGCTTAGGCCAGTTTACAATGACCTCCACTTTAGAGGTATCAATCTTCAATTCACCACCCCCTACAATGTAACCTAGATAAACTAAATATGTCTTTCCAAACTCCCATTTAGACATATTTAGGTACAATTTTTCCCTTACAAGTACATCCAATACTTGTTTAACATGCTTGACATGCTCTTCCCAAGTTTGTTTGAAAATCAAAATATCATCTAAGTAGACTAAGACAAATTCATCAATGAAGGGCCTAAACACATCACTCATCACCCTCATAAATGTTGCGGGTGCATAACAAATACCAAAGGACATTAGCATCCATTCATGCAATCCCTGTTTAGTTTTAAAAGAAGTCTTCCAAATATCATTGTCATGAATACAAATTTGATGATATCCACTTCGTAAGTCTAACTTAGTGAAAAAAATTGCAATGTTAAGCTGTTCTAAAAGATCATCAATTCGAGCAAGAGGATACTTGTTATTTATCGTGATTATGTTCAGTGCCCTATAATCAACGCACATACGGCATGTGTCATATTTCTTTGGCACCAAAACAATTGGTGAACCACACATAGATGAACTTGGTCGAATGACTCCTCGCTCAATCAATTCATGAACTTGATTCTTTATCTTTGCATTCCCAATAATGGAAGACTTGTACATACCAATATTAGGAAGAGGTGCATCATGTTGAATTTCCCTTTTAGGAGGTAATCCTTTAGGTTCTTGAAACAAAATATCATAATCAGATACCACCTTTATCAACTCCTTTTTAAGTTTAGGATCAAAAACTTTAAAGGATTCAGTTTGTTCAACATCTTTTACTTTTACCATCGTAACAACAAAGTTCTTACTTGCATTTATTAACCTCTTCATTTGATTTGCAGAAACTAAAGAAATATTAGTGTTCATGCGATGTGTGCAAACAATATATTCAATGCCATTCTTAGTGAGCTGATACCTATTATATTCCATGTAAATGATAGCCTTCCTATCATACATATATGGACTACCCAACACAATACCACAGATATCCAACATAACCACATCTAGTTCTACCTCACCAACAAATCGAGAAGTGATGGCAAACCAAAGTTTACAATGTTTTCTGACTTTTAATTGTGCATTATCACATACCCATCCAAGTGGATATGGTTTAGGGTGTAACTTAGTTTCCAACTGTAATTTCTTAACATTTTTTTTCTTCTGAAAGGACGTTTGCTTGTAATCCACTATAAAAAAGAGTATCAATTTTTGTATGTTTAGAGATTACTCTAATATGAAACAACTCAGTCCTCTTTCTTTCATCAATTACAAGTTCATTTCTTGAAACAGAACAAGAAAGAGTTTTAACTTGAATGCTTGTAGAAACCACCTTAGTTTCATCCCTAGAATTTGATCCCAAATCATGTTGGATTACTGCTGCAGTCTTTTTGTCTTATTTATTTCAAAAATTCTTATGCTTGAGCTCCGGATGAAGTTTCCAACATTTGGAAGCATCATGAACTTTCTTCTGACAATGAGTACAAGTAGGTTTATCTCCTTCCTTCTTCACAATAGTTGTGTGTTTACCTTTCCCCTTACCTTTAAACTTGTTTCCATATGGTTTGAAAGGTTTCTTGGAAAAGTTCTCTTTGGTATTCTTCCCCTTCGTCTCTATGTGAGTTGCTTGAACACATACCTCATCAAGGTTAGTCATATTAAACATCAATATCATATGACGTAAATAACTATGCAGTCCTCCTATATACTTGAGAAGAGTTTCCTAGGTGTAGAGAGGTATACCAAGTGTCACATACCTAAATAACCTGCTAACATGCATAAAACAAAAATTATTTTGTATAAGGCATGGCCATGAATCTTCTCTTAATCATTCCTTCCTATGCTTATTTGTTCCTACAACAGTGCTTTCCGCAATTAAAATATTTCTAGGATTTAATATTTCCTCCTTCCACATTCCTCCATTGCGGTCTACAGGTCGCGGAAACCTCCATATTTTATGATTTCCTTGTTCTGTTTCCGCCTTCTGCCTTCCGCATTTTGCTATGCATATTGCGGTAGGTGAAAACTCCTAAATTCGTCCTATATTTCTTTTCACTTTCCACCTTCTGAAGTTCCACCTTCTGTATTCCAAAAAGTGGATTGCGGTAGGCGGAAAATATTAAGCTTACCTATCGCCTTCAATTTCTTTTCAATTTTCGCCTTTCGCCTTCTGTATTATGAATTCTGAAATGCGGATTGCGGTAGGCAGAAACACTTAAGTTCGCCACTGTTATTTCTCATCCTTCTACTTTCTGCCCTCCGCTTTTCGCGGTGGGATCCGAGTAGCGAAAACACAAAATACAATGGAATCCTTGTTTTCTTTCTATTTCCCACCTTCCTCTTTCTGCAGCAAACTCCGAGTAGGGGAAAACCCAAATTTCCTTATGGTTGGTTGTTCACCTTTTGCTTTTGACCTTCCGCGGTGGACTTCAGGGTGCATAAAACACATTTTTGCCTTGTCTCTTTTCTGTTTTTCCTCTTTCCACCTCCTTCCTTCTGCCTTCCATAGGTGGAGTCTAGGATGTGGGAACAAAAATTTTACTTTGTTATTCCAGTTCCGCCCTCTGCCTTCCACAAGCGGATTTCGGGGTGCAGAAAACCAACAGCTTTCCTTGTTCAACTTCTCTTTCCATCTCCTGCCTTCCACCTTCCGCAAGAAGATTTTGGGGTGCGGAAATGCTTAAGTCAGATGCATTTTGACTTTGTAACTAGGATTATAGCCTCCATGAACTTAAGCAAAATGCATTGAAAACCAAAAAGCATATGCAGATGTAAAACGTAGGAAAGTATAACAACATTAATATACTCTACTTGAATATTTACACTATTTTACTGTTTGTTTCCTTAAGGGGATTGTATCAACATACACATTATGGTTCATCAAACAGAGTAGGTGCATTAAATTTTCAGTGATCTATGCGTCCAATGCAGTCATATCCACTCTTAACAGAGTAGGGTATCACATCCTTAGTGCAATACATAACAAATGCAAGCATAGCCATATGAGCATACACTAGGTCATGAGCAAGGATTTCATCAAGAAACTTAAATCTTACTTTATCATCTCTACAAATTTGAAACATGCATTCATACACACATAGAAATGCCCTAGGTTCATCAATCACAGGGATTCACACAACATATAGGTAACTCTGTATAACAATAGTACACCATCTGAGTTACCAACTTACCAAATGCAAGGCACAATCATGCAAACAGTGTATGAGTACACCCATTCATAAGCATCATTCCCATCAATAAATCTAAAGTTAATATTTGACATTCTATTTATAATGAATCACATGTTACACATATACAACATAGCTTGAGCTCGATAGTTTTCAGAACAAAACCTAGTAATGGAACCTATTGGTAAGTCAAGCTGCAACGAAAAGGGGATAGCCATGTTCCAACCAACCATATATTAGGCATAGATATGCGCTGCCCTCAATCACCCCCGAGCTCAACTATGCATTCCAAGAGAAGAGAAAACTAAACTTAGTTCATTTTCCAGGAAGAAATCACTTTCCGAACACTTATCAGAGTGCTCACGCAGGAATTATTTCTCTCAAATCTGGCCTAACACTTCACATATTTCTCACACAGCAAGAGTTCATTCATTCCCAACATACTCAGCAGCGTACCGCCTCCTTGCATATGCTCTTTTATAGTTGGGTTTCCTAGGTCTTACTTTTGCAGCTGTGGTCCACTCCTCCTCAAGGAATCCCCATCAACCACTGTATCCCCTGATTCTTCAGGGTCTGTCCGATCTCATTCCGTGGCTATGGTCCATTCACAATTGAATCCTTGTCAACCACTGCGCCCTGCTTTATCTAGGGTCTGTCTGGCACCATTAAGGAGTTTCCAACGCCTAATGTAATTTCTTGAGGTTTACTTCTCTACATCCCCCACCCTTGCACACATAGTCTTTTATTTAACGTGGCTTGTCCCTTTCATTCAGATTTTCATTAAAGGAAAAATGTAGCTATTACAATTGTCCTCCAAGGACTGTTTGGGTAGACACCACAGTTAGCCAAACTCATCAAAACATACATTCTAGAACTTATCATAAAAGATAATGTTTCACAACGTACAGTCTAGAATATAATATTACAATTAAATGTTTATGAATCAGTGGATATTACATCCACACCTCCTAAATGCAACACTTTCCTCAGTGTTATTAATATTTCTCCACGGCTTCTGGAGATAAATCTGGGTACTTCTTTTGCATATCTTCCTCTAGTTCCCAAGTCACCTCCTCTGGGCTAAAGTGCTTCCATTACACCTTAACCCGAGTGACGACGTGGTTCCGAATTACTATTTCTTTCTTGTCCAAAATATGTAGAGGTTCCATTTGAAATTCTCCTTCTGGTTCCACTTGCACCACATTCCAGTCAATGACATGAGTGGAATCATGTATACATTTCTTCAATAATGAAATATGAAAAAAATTATGAATTCTCAAGTGTGCTGGGAGAGCAAGTTTATATGCCATGGGTCCAATCCTTTCCAAGATCTAAAAGGGTCCGCAGAACCGTGGTGCTAATTTGGTATAGCTTCCCAATCTCAAGGAGCTCTTTTTGGGCGTGACTCAGAGGTAAACATGATCTCCGACGGAAAACTCCTTATGCTGTCTCTTCAAGTCAGCATAACTCTTTTGGTGATCCTGCACCACCTTAAAGTTCTTTTGTACTTCTCGGATAGTATATTCCATGTCTTGCAACATCTCAGGTCCTACCATCAAATGTTCCACAGGTCCATCCCGGTTAAAAGGGGTAGTACACTTCCTCCCATACATGATTTCGAATGGGCTCATCTTGGTTGAGGCCTGATAACCATTATTGTATGCAAACTCTACCAAATGCAGATAGTCTTTCCACCTAGTGGGTCTCTCCATGACATACATCCTCAACATGTATTCAATGACTTAGTTTGTTATTTTTGTTTGTCCATCTATTTCAGGGTGATAGCTAGTGCTTAAATTTATCTTGGTTTCCAACCATTAGAGGAAATTTCAATTTAAAATGGGCCTTCCAAGAATAATACAAATTCCATGTCATCATGTATTATCCAATTAAAATGTTTTAAAATTCAAAATGGGAGCACCTCTTAAACAATTTTTTAATATAAATTTGGGGATAGGTATCATAAGAAAAACTACTTTTTTTGTTTGTATTTTTGACATATCTCCCTGTGTTTTTACTCAAATTTTGATCGGAAGAGCTCATTGGATGCAGAATTAAATTCTGTATCCAACGAGTACCCACTTGGCATACTTTTTACAGGCCCTGCTACCCGAAAAACAAGAAATACCTGAAAAAACGTGATGATGATGTCATCAAAACGTTTTTTCAAGTATTTCTTGTTTTGTAGGTAGAGGGGCCTGTAAAAAGTATGCCAAGTGGGTAGTCGTTGGATGTGGAATTTAATTCCACATACAAAGAGTAAATTCCACATCCAATGAGCTCTCTCGATCGAAATTTGAGTAAAAACACGGGGAGATATGTTGAAAATACGAACAAAAAAGTAGTTTTTTTATTTTCTTCCTACAAAATTAATAAATATTATTTTATTATTTTAACTATTATTTTATTAATTTTCCTTAAGAGGCCCATTTTGAGTTGAAATTTCCTCTAATGCCTGCAAACAATGATTTCCAAAAGTTTGATGTAAACTTTACATCCCCGTTAGAAATTACCATCTTTGGTACTCGATGGAGTCGAAATATTTCTTTCAGGAATATTTCAACAACATTGACAGCCTTGTAAGTGTAATTCACGGGAATAAAATGTGTAGACTTGCTTAACTTGTCTACCACAACCATAAGCCAATCATGTTGTTTAAGAGTTAAAGGAAAACCTATGATGAAATCCAAAGATATTACCTCCCATTTCCATTCAGGAATCGATTGAGGTTGTAACAAACTTGCTGGATGTTGATGTTTAGCCTTCACTTGCTAACATTCTAAACATTTCGATAGATAATCAACTCAATCTAGCTTTAAATTGGGACAAAAGAATTGTTTTCTGAGTGATGTTATCATCTTTCAGTAACCAGGGTTCCCTATATAAGGAGGTCTGTGCATTTCATTTAGAACAAACGATTTTAGATCTACAACATCATGCATGCATATTCTTCTTTTAAACCAAATTAACCCTTTCTGGTCTACTTTCAATTCTGTCCCATTCAAGTTTACTTCATCCTTCAGTAATTTATTTAGTAAATTTTCATATTCAACATCATGGATGATGGCTACCTTTATTTTGCTCAACAGATCAGTTTCTGGTTGGCTCACAGTAATCTCATATACTTCGTGAGTTTGTTGACTGAGTTCCTCAGCCACACTGTTTGGGTACACAAGGTACTCCCAAAATATCGAACACCAAGAGAAACCACTCACACAAACAGATCACAGATCAACACATTGATGTTTTGACGTGGTCAAAACCCTTGAGAGGGAAACAGTCCACGACCCCAACCAAATAGCTGCTTGGATAAATTTATTATGCAAAAGAAAAAAAGTTACAAATGATCTTCTCATAATCGATCAACTAGCTAAGGACCCTCCATGCTCTTTAAATAGAGGTCATGGACCAATCAGGTGTTAAGCCATGGATCAAGGGTAGGTATGATCTAAGAAAAGTTGAACCGTCAGATCATGTTGGGCTATAGGGAAGACCTGGGTTTTATACCTTTAACTTCGCACCAACAAAAGACCCACAGTGTTGGCCCTTTCGGCAACAACCTGCAAGCAGGTTGCATTCTCACTTGAAACAGCTATGGGATGCCGCAGAATCAGGTTTCAGGAAGCAGAAGAGGGAGATTACTGTACCTTTATCTTTTATCAATTATTTATAATCAATTAACACAGTGCTTAAAAATTCACACACACACACACACACACACACACACACACACACACACATATATATATCTTCGCAGTTAAGTAACACCGAGACTTGCTTAACCCTTACTGGGAATGCACAGCGAAGCTATTTCTGAAACATCGATCTTACTTATCAGATTTATCTATACTTATCAATGCATAAAAGAACATAATAGAAATCACACAAGAACCACAACACCAGATATAACGTGGTTCACCCCCAGTGTAGGGGTTATGTCCACAGAACTGTGTTTTATTCAACTTTTCTACAAAATCATAGTTCTGATCTGCGCACTCAGCTGCAGATCCCTTCAGTCCTCAAATCCGCGCACACAGCAGCAGGCCTCTATGCACACACCTGCAAATTTCCTTAATCACTTACAAACCCTCTGCGCACACAGCTGCAAAGGTCGTCCACGCACTCAGCTGGGACTTATCCTTCACTTACAAAATAGCCTTAGCTTCACCTTAACTTTCTTACATTCAAAAACCTAACCTGACTTATTTACAAGAGTGCCTATTTATACAGCGCACTATTACAAAACCATGGACTTCAACCATGGGCACCCTGAACCCTAAACCCTGGACTTAAACCATGGGTTTATTACAAAAAGAGGACTCTGACTTAACCCCGACACCCCTAAGACTATTTTGAGTCATAACTCCGCTTACAAACTTACAAAAACCGCGGAGTTACCCATCTTAAGGACCGTTAGGGTGCGCGCCCCAATAGGCCCCTAAGACTCACCAGTGTCCCGTCCCGGGTCACTCTGCTGTCCTTCTAGTCCACGAACTTTGTCGGCGAAGATGGTGTACCACTTGTTGATGCCGCGCATAATATTGTTAGTTTCTTGTTCTTTTTCGCTCAACTCCTGCAATACTTCTGTTGATGCTTCCCCAGCCTGTTTCTGCGCATATGCATCATATTATTTTAGGACTTTGAGTTGGGCATCCGCAGCAGTACTTAGCTCGAAAGCTTCGCTGATATGTGGCTGCATGTTAGTTTCCACTGCTGTTTATTTTGCCCTACATGACTCAATTTCCTGCTGAATTTCATTGCTTCACTTGACCTTCAGCATTTTCTCCATAGGCGGCAGAGTCTTAATTTGCGCTTTCACTATGTCCAATTCTGCTTGTCGCTGCCTGATGGTTTCTCGTAGCTGTCCAATTTCTGGGTGTTCCTGCAGGGCGGTCCATGCCTCTACAGTGTCCTCTAGCAGCTTTGCTGTGCTGCTCACAATATCGAAGATTTTTGCTGCGGAGGCCTGAATATCTGCTCGACGCTGCTCCCTAACCTCTAGGGGGCTTTCTGGTTTGATGCGAAGTTGGAGCTCCGCAATCTGAGCGTCATGTTCTGCTTTGAGCTTCTCTATTTCACTGCACGACTGCTGCGCGTAGTCTTTTAACCTGGCTAATCTTTGCTCTGGCTCTTCTGCCAGCTGTACGTCGAAGTCAGGGAGACTTCGACATGTTTCATCCAAAACTCGGACCAATGTAATCCACTTACGTTTTGCATCTCTTTTTCGCTGCTCTATGGCTTCCAGCTGCGCTGCGAGGCTATCATTCTGCTTCCTGATATCGTCCAACTGTATCTGTGAATAATGGTCTCGGGCCTGGATTTCCTTTGCTATAGTTGACTGGCAAAGATGTAGTTCTAGCATGGACATTTTGGTGTAATCAATTCCTACTGTCATGCTCATCTCTGCGCGAGATGCTGCATCAGTTGTGATGAGGGAAGTGGTGGATACTTGGCCCTTGTTTTCTCGCGCTGGCCATTGCCTTAATTTGGGCTGCGCACTTCCCGGGGTACTGCTGGTTATAGGGCCGGTCACCGATTGTGCTGCTAAGTCCTTCAGCTCCGATATGTGCTGTGCGACACCATTGATGGCATCCAACTGTACAGCTGCGAATTCCGACCACTTCTTGGTAAGAACTTCTGTGGACTTCGACAAAGCCTCGTCAAGCTCCTCACTTGTCAATCCGAGTGTGTCGTCGATATTCTTTTCTTTTGACGCCTTCGCTTTCTTTCGGGGATGCAGTTTGTTCACTTCCTCTACTTCTGGTGTCTTGCGGTTATCCTGCCTATTAGGGTCTGGAGTAGTCTTGAACGAGTCCTGTCCTTCTTCTTCATCGGTGTCTACTTCTCCACCCTGGTTACTGTCATGCTGCTGCGACTCAGTTTGTTCCTCACTGTCTTCCAGGGGACCTTGCTGTTGCTGGTGACTAGGGCCTATGCCCACATTAGTAGCTATGGGGGCCGAAATGTGAGGTTTTTTCCCTACATCTTTCAACCATTCAACCAACCAGTGCTGGACTACTGCCCGGATATCACCCTTAGTGACTACATATGGTAGCTTGAACCATTGGTGCTATGGATCTGCGTGAGCCTGTATGAAAGTATGATGCATGTCGGCGCTGAAGGCAGCTGCGCCGTCATATTGAGAGAACAACTTATTACTGAGCCATGGGGTTTTTGCGATCTGAAACTGGATATCCATTATATAGAAAGAAAATACATAATTTGTCATCTGTTGGTGTGCTTTATCCTGTGTAACCCACAGCGATGCGTACCTGGCTGTGCCAGGCATGTGTTCTGGTGCCGCAGAAAACTGTGCCTCAATAGGTTCTTGCCATCCTACCAGTGTGATTAGGACGAGCAACCAAGAGTAATGGAAGGGCCTACCTTTTTCCTGCGCGTCGCGAGCGTCTTCTAGGAATTCCTGCGCAATATACTCTGCCCAGTTGTAGTTGTAACCTTTGGCGCAATTGATAGCAATTCGGATAACCGGGGCAGGTACTTCAGTTGGTCTGCACTTCCGTATGAATTTGTAGGCTAAAAGCTCCACTGCAAAGTGAATGTGCTGTTCCTGAATGGCGGAAGTGTGATACCCATGTTTTCCCTTTGTCAGGCCGAAGCGTTCCTTCATGGCTTGTGCGAGCTTCGTATCCTCATGCTTTGATGGAAATTCGGTCGCCGGATTAGGGCCTTCTATTGGTAAACCAATGATCCTCTGGATGAGCTCGCCATTGATAGGGATTTTCTTGTCTCCTATCCATAGGTGGCCATCATGAACTAGTGCTAGTAGCTGCTTGACCACTACGGTCACCTGTGTGCCGCGACCAAAATGGGGAACGTCGAGCATCTTCAGCAGACTAGCTTGATCCAAGCCGGCAGCCCATCGTTTGACTTCTAATAATGTCTCCCCAGTCTCATCGTACTTGACAAAATGCAAATATGCTTCTGGTGTGAACTGTGGAAACCTGCCATGATCGCTTGTATCATGGTCGGAGTACTTAATCCGGTTTATCTTTCCTGTCATGGTCCCAACCAGCTGCACACCCGGTGGCAGTGAAGGGGTGCTTATTGTGAACTGCTTGTTCCGCCGAGGTGGTTTAACTCCTGGTCGAAGAGGCAGGACATATGGTGGCCGCCGTGGTGCAATGTTCTCCTCTCCTTCACTTGGGATTTATACCGAACTAGGCAGATTTATTCCGGGATCCTCCGATGTTTGCCCGGACTGCTTATGTCGATCTTCGTTCCGCTTAGAACGAACTTCAGGTTTGAACTTTTTCCTGGTAGACCGTGTTTGCATTGGTAGAGGAGATGCAGGTAGAGTCTCCTCTCGTGCTGTAGGTGCAGATGGGGGGTGAACGATGTTCTGCAGACCTGTCTGTCCAAATTCTCTCAATAAGTCCTGAAGTTCTTGATTGGCGGACATAGGTTCAATTGTGAAACTGTGGAATGTGACTTTCCCATGCCCGGGTGTCTTCTTATACAATCCATCGATCAAATCGGTCATAAATGTGCATTGAAGGCACCAACTCTGGTAGAGATGTTGCTTCCACGGCACTCGATTTCGGCGGATCTCCTTAGGACAGGCAGTTAAGGCAAATAAAGTACCGGCGTCGCCAAATCGACAGTGTTCCAACGGTCGGTTTTTGTGCTGCAGCACAACCAGTACCACAGCTGCATCACAATAAGGATCTTCGTCATGATAATGACCTTCGGCATATGTGGGCAAGTTCTGCGACCCAGTTGTGAGCTTCGCTCTTTTAGCGTCTTGTCCCAGCCAACGAGGGCAGGACTGGGTTATTTCTTTATCACAAGACACATTAGCGTGCCGAGCCCCAACCTCCCTGTGCCGGTTTTTGGCTGCAAATGCCTGGGTATGACCAAGTCGAGGTACCCATTCTGTACGAAATACAAGTTTCCATGCCCCGTAACAATCCTCCAAATGTTCCTGCGGCCTATTCTGCCCATTCAATCTGCTGCGCGCCCTCTGGAGCTGATCCACAAATCTCAGGTGAAGTGGTGTCTGACACGTTTCCCAATTCGAAAAGTACTTCTTATAGGCAGTCGACCTGGTGACTCCTAATGCTGAATCCAGATTCTCTAGTTTCTGTGACTCCAGTATCTGTTTTGACAATGGCACAATGGACTCTTCTGGGTCTGTCGAACCATCAGAGGTAGGTAAGGTCTTTGGCTGCGAACTAAGCCTTCTGAGGGACTTGGTAATTCGGGCACCTCGATGTCCCTGTAGCTCATACAATCGGTTCTGCCAACTTTCTAAGTCATCCTCAGAGTCTGTCATACAAGAGCTACCAGACTCCCAACCTTCGGCAGGAGGATCCTCATAATCTTCTTCCTTCGCGGTGATATTATAGATCTGGTCCAACACATCCTGATCTTCATCTTTGAATGTTTCTGTGTATCTTTTTCCTTGGGATGGGTCTAGGGGTATTATAACTCTCAAACCCTTTCCTTCGAAGGTCATCTGTCGCTTCTTAAGGTTAATGACTGCAGCATTTTCCATTGCCCACTCAATTCCTAACAGGGCTGGGTAGGGATTGTTGTCATCGATGATCTCAATAACTTCAAAGTCCGCCAAAGTACTGACCCCATCAATATCGATTGGAACACTAAGGAATCTCCCTAGGGGCACAATCCTTTGCTGATTGGCTAACTTCAACTGTATAGGGGACTAGGCAAGGGTAGGTTTCCCCATTTGTTCCCAGGTTTGCTTGGTTAAGACATTGACTTCTGACCCTAAATCCAGGATGACATCAGTCATATCATACCCTCCTATCTGAGCATTCAATCTCATTTCCCTGCCAGTTCTTCGGACATGATTAATAGTTTTCTCCTTATCAACTCTTCTCTGAGGTTCACAGACAGCAAGAACTTTTTGCAACTCCTTTAGAGTGTTCTAATTCCGTAAGAGTTTCATACAGCTCTGTAAAAAGGAGGATAGGGTACTTACTTTATCCGGCAAGGCATCTTGCAGCTGTGACTCCTGCTGACGTTGCTGCGTAGGTACTACTGCTGTGCTAGGAGCAACATCATCACACTGGGTTTCCATGACTGGCTCGTGTTCGCTTGGGACTTTTTCTGGGACCCAGTCCTCATCAAGCTGTCTCTCTGTATTCTGTAGGTGCGTCGTAGCTCCACTCCGCGTAACAACGTTAATGGCTACGACAGGTCGGGGCTCGACGAAAATCATCTGGATATTAAGTAGGACCACTGTTTCTTTCCTGAATCTTAGCTATCAGCTACGGGCATTGCTCGATCACATGATCAACTGCGCGACAATACCGACATGTCGTAGTGGGGTTCTGACAATCTCTAGCTAAATGCCCAGCTTGGTTACAGTTGTAGCAGATGACCTGGCCTCGGCCTCTTCCTACCATACCACCACGACCTCGACCTCCAAAAGAACCTCTATTGGATGCACCACCGCGGTAACCGTAGCCATCATTACCCTAGCCCTCATTTTGTACCCGATAGGCGTCATAAGTGCGCTCTCGCATAAGGTCATAACTGCGACATTCATCTTCATTATGTCCTACAGACTTACAAAACTTGCAGTAGGTGTTCTTAGGGACTTGCACATACCTCTGGAGTAGATGACAATGTTCTGGGTGATGCTGGCCAGTTGTCTGACATATCTCACAATATAGAACAGTGGGATTGAATGGGTTTGGCGTTCCAGTATTTAGGTAATTGCCTACCACAGGACACTGTTCCCTGTCGTGACCTTCTTTCCGACAGTGTGTGCACCAAACCGCTTCACGACCATTTTTTCCTGTTTTCATATCGCAGAGCTCGAGAGCCATGGCCTCGAGCTGTGCTTGGATTTGAGCAATACCAGAATTATCTTTAATAGGTGCGGTCTCAAGCTTCATCATGATTTCCAGAGCTTCCTGCTGGTCAGCAACCTTTTGTTGCATGAGTGGAGTTCTGAGATGTGGTAGCAATGCGGTAATAAACCATTCCTTGTGCTGCGCCGGTCCAATTGTGAAACTGACTTGGTCAAGTAGAGCTTTGAACCTCTGATCAAAGTCCCACACTGATTCGCCTTGCTTCTGCTGAATTTCCTTTAATTCAGTGATACACTACGACTCTGATTTGGGCTTCTTAAACTCTTTGATTATTGCTGCCTTGATATCATCTAGGGCAGGATTCTGAGTACTAGAGAATTTCATGAACCAGGTCAAAGCCCGGTCCCTGAAAGAAGTAATGAGCTGCGCGGTTCTTACAACTGGGTCTGTAATGTTCTTAGCAGTCCACACCGCCTCACATAAAAACCAGAACTGTTCTGGATCCTCTAATCCAGTTCCTTTGAAAACAGAAAGCTTAATATCATCAGTCATGTGGGCCATAGTAGATCTATGGGGGTTGGAGGGGGACGGGAAGTAGGCAGGGGGAACTTACTGGGGTAGACTGGCCTGCGACAGGGGTACTGGTACTAGGGTTACTTTTAGTCTGCGACGGATTCTCGGGGATAACAGATCGGCGCTGCGGGTTTACCGGGGGGTTTCCAACAGAAGGGATTTCTTCGGGCTCTGAGGCTGCTGGATTGAAAGGGGTAGACTCGGTATCCTGACCTAGGGTAGATGACTCAAAAGTTCTCTTGTACCTTTTGACACTTCGCAGCAAACCACTTTGCTCGTCGAAGGTGTTTCCACTTGCAAACATAGGTTAGTAATACACAATCTAACAGTCTGATTCAAGAAGCAATATTCCTTTTTCAGCTAATAGCATCTTAATCTTCAGACTAAATAAATTTAAAAACTTACCCCTTGGTCCTTTGAAGAACTGTCACTCCGCTTCACTAAAGGAGGTACTCATGTCAATAGCGAACTCCGTCACGAATGCCTCAAGGGTTCGCGTCGTCCAGAAATCAACAGCGCGAGAAATCCCATTGTTTACTCTTTTCAACAAGTTGATTCTTGTGGGGGTCCAAGTAGGAAACTGACCTCCATGGAAGTTCATCCTTCCCTTGGCCAACCTGGATACCCACTGGTGCAACTCTATGTGGATACTACCAAAGAAAATTTCATAAACATCACAAAAAACATACCTTTGTAAAAAGCCGCTTGCGCTACGACGCGGATCTTTGTTCTCTTGCTCAGTGAATTTCAGATAAGTCTCATCCAGCCAATCACCAATTGCTTTCACAGAGGGTTTCCAGAACATATCTCTCGAGGTACGACGTAAACCCCTCTTGCACAGATACTGAGTTCAACCGGCAACGGAACCACTTTGTTGGGCTATAGGGCAGACCCGGGTTTTATACCTTTAACTTCACACCAACAAAAGACCCACAGTGTTGGCCCTTTCGGCAACAACCTGCAAGCAGGTCGTAATCTCACCCGAAACAACTATGGGATGCCACAGAATCAGGTTTCTACAAGCAGAAGAGGGAGATTACTGTACCTTTATCTTTTATCAATTCTTTATAATCAATTAACACAGTGCTTAAACATTCACACACATATATATATATATATATTCATAGTTAAGTAACACCGTGACTTGCTTAACCCTTACTGGGAATGCACAGCGAAGCTATTTTTGAAACAACGATCTCACTTATCAGATTTATCTATACTTATCAATGCATAAAAGAACATAATAGAAATCACACAAGAACCACAACACTAGATATAACGTGGTTCACCCCCAGTGTAGGGGTTACGTCCACAGAACTGTGTTTTATTCAACTTTTCTACAAAATCACAGTTCTGATCTACGCACTCAGCTGCAGATCCCTTCAGTCCTCAAAGCCGCGCACACAGTAGCAGGCCTCTGTGCACACAGCTGTAGATTTCCTTAATCACTTACAAACCCTTTGCGCACACAGCTGCAGAGGTCATCCACGCACTCAGCTGGGACTTATCCTTCACTTACAAAATAGCCTTAGCTTCACCTTAACTTTCTTACATTCAAAAACCTAACCTGACTTATTTACAAGAGTGCCTATTTATACAGCGCACTATTACAAAACCATGGACTTCAACCATGGGCACCCCGAACCCTAAACCCTGGACTTAAACCATGGGTTTATTACAAAAAGAGGACTCCGACTTAACCCCAACACCCCTAAGACTATTTTGAGTCATAACTCCGCTTACAAACTTACAAAAACCGCAGAGTTACCTATCTTAAGGACCGTTAGGGTGCGTGCCCCAACAGATCACTCTATGTCTAGAACATATCGTGACCATCATATTAGAATATTTACAAATGCATACTAAAGAAACACACTTTACCTAACATATATATTACACAAGTAGATCTTAACTAAATCCTAAGTGTCTAAATATCCTAACATCCCCCCTTAAGAACAACTTGGGATAGGATTGAAGGATTTACAAAAGTGACACTATTAGGAGAAGGAAGGAGGCATTAGAGCCTATCCCCCCTTAATGACACATTACTGAACTCCTAACATAGATCAAATTTTAGAAAAAATCACTTCTGTAAGAGACTTGGTGAATATGTTTGCAACTTGATCATCTGTAGGGAAATAGAGCACTTCAAGAACACGATCATGAACAAGATTTCTGATGAAGTGCATATGTAGATCAATGTGTTTTATGCATTGATGTAGAACTGTATCTTTGGAAAGCTTGATGGCACTTTGATTGTCGCACCAAAGTGGATTAGGCTACTGCTGCTCGAATCCAAACTCTGAAAGGATATGTCAAAGCCATAAAGCTTTTGGACTGGCATTAACTGCGGCTCTATATTTTGCTTCTGTTGAAGAAAGAGCAAGAGCTTGTTGTTTCTTACAAGCCCAAGTGATAGGTCCAGATCCCGGACTGAAAACATAAGCTGCAGTAGACGTTCAATCATCAGGATTGCCAACCCAATCTGAATCAGTGAAACCAACCAACAAAGGTTTCCCCCTTGTACTGTACTGAATCCCAAATTGAATTGTACCTCGAATATATCGAAGTATTCTTTTTACTGCTTTCCAGTGAATTTCATGAGGTGTTTGCATATAATGGGAAACACGACCAATGACCCATTTACATATGACAAGTTTTCTTCCTTTTGGAAGAGGAACAAGATCCCAAGTATCGTTTGTCATTAAGGAAAGATATTCTTCATCCATAGCTGCATCCTAATTTGGATTTCCTGAAGCTTCTACAAAGGTTTTTGGATCATGATTCTCAAAAACTTGAGCCAAAAGAGAATAGGCTTGCTAAAACTGAGAACGTGTTCGACATTGATCTCTAGGATCACCAACAAGATCACCAACTGCTTCACATGTTGAACGGACCCATCAAGGAAGCATTGGTGCTGGTGCAATTGGAGGAACATGAGTAGGAGGAGGTGGATTTTCATCCTCACTATCATAATTAGAAATTGGAGTTGGAAATCTGTCAAGGAAGTTGGAAGGAGAAGAAGGCACAATCGCTAAATCAGGCTCGCAGGCCAAAGATGGCACAATCGGCAAGTTAGGCTCGCATGCCAAGAGATGTTCATAAAATTTAACATCTCTTCTAATGATTATATCATGAGAATGTGGCTGAAGAAGTCTATAAAATTTTACATCTTCAGAGTATCCAACAAATATGCACTTTTCACTTTTAGGCTGCAATGCTTTCCGTTTTTCATCCAGAATGTGAGCCCATGCTTCACTACAAAACACACAGAAGTGACTTACATCTGGTTTAATTTTACTCCATGCTTCTTTCGGTGTTATACTTTGTAAAAATTTAGTGGGTGTGCGATTAACTATGTAATTTTCGCAATTTATGGCCTCAGCCCAAAATTGAAGACTTAGTCCCTTAGATTGGATCATACAATTAAACATTTCTTTTAAAGTGCGATTCTTCCGTTCAGCTACACCATTTTGTTGTGGTGTATATGGAATAGTGTGTTGTTGTTGGATTCCTTGTTCAGTGCATAAAGTAGTGAAATTTTTGTTAACACATTCTCCTCCATTTTCGGATCTTAACTTAATGATTTGATGACTTGATTGTTTTTCAACAAGGACCTTGTAGGCTAAGAACATGTTAAATACTTCGCTCTTAAGTTTTAGGTAATAAACTCAAGTGCATCTAGAATAATCATCAATGAAAGTTGAGAAATATTTGAAACCAGAAAAGGAAGCAGATGGAAGAGGACCACACAAGTCACTATGCACAAGCTCCAAGGGAACCGAGGCGTGCCAAGAGGCATGTTTGTCAAAACTGTCCCGAAGATGTTTTCTGAGTACACAACCAAAACAAACACCATCCCTACAAGATACCATCGAAAGACCTATCACCATATTGTCTTTACATAGTTGTTGCAATGAGTGATAATTCAAGTGACCAAATCGCTCATGCCAAATTTTTCTCAAGTTATCACTATGAGCAACAAAAACTGAAGGAAAAGGTGATGACCCAAAGTTGTTAAATTTGTACAACTTGGTAATATCATCAACAATTCCGGTAGCAAGGACATTTTGAGCATCTTTAAAATCCTTGATTACAACTTGGTGAGGTGTAAACATCTGTTGCAACTACAACTATTTCCCAAATTTTTTAAATTTTGGACCCTCCTTTTAATTTCATTTTTCCTGGGATTGTTTTTTCCTCTGCTACAAATTTGGATTGTTTGAAGTTAAAGTGAGGTCAATTGTTTTCATGTTTTTCGGAAAACTGCTTTTGTTTGCCAATGCTTTGGACTGTGGAGTTTAAAGTTGATTTGAAAATGATGTCCTTTGATCTGAATGATTTCCTTCATTGCTATCAGAAGTCTATTTATGTTTGAATTGAAACTTTAGTTCTCTTTGCCGCCGCTGTTTCGGAGGTGAAACAAACTATTTCTATCACTGCCCAGCTGAAAGTTTTTTGGAACTTAACTTTTTTTATTTGGTTTTTTGGAGGTCAGTTGAACAGTGAATCAGGGCCGTAGTTCTATACGCAGCCGCTGTTGCGGAAGCTAGTTAATAAACATCTCGATGGTAATTTCTATTTTTTCGCCGATGCCTTGATTTTATTGACCGACTTTTTACTTTGCGATGATTTATTTTCGCTATCGGAATGGTTTTGACTATTGATCGGGGAGCTAGTTCTCTGCGTTGCCGATACCGTGACAGCATTGAGCCTTTGGTCACTGATACATAGTCCCCAAAGCTTCTGACCGCCGATGTTTTATGTTGACTGTGAAACTTTTAGTCAGTCAGTCTCCCGCCGTTGCGGCTGTGCAGGGAACTATCCGACCGATGTTTTAGTGGTTCCGATCTCCGGCGCTTAAATATCAGGGGTTTTTAGTGTTTGGGAGTGCCGACATTGTAGGAAGGTTGAGGACTAATTGTCCGACGCATAGTGCTCAGAGCCTCCGATCATCGACGTTATTCTTGTCGCGAAACCCGTAGTTTGATGGTCTTCCACTGTTGCGGCTCCTCAGTGAACTGATCATGCAATGCTATAGTACTTCCGCCCACCGAAGTGGATTATCTGCCCGATGCTTAGTGTTTATTGCTTTTGACTATCGGTAGGGTTTTTCCACTGTTTTTGTTGTGCTGTTACTCTATTTTATGGGATGGAGGAGTTTTTCGTGGGTGCTGGTTGAGTAAGGGTTTTTCTTAGATGAAGAGTAGAGTCTGGGGGTTTGGTGTTTTGAGGAGTGTCGATTGCATTGTCTTAGCTCATGCTTTCTTCACAAGGTTTCAAGTTAGTTCATATGCAACTTGGTTTTAGATGAAGAGTTTGTCTTATTGGGATTGTAGTTTTAGTGGGACAACAGGCTTAGAGGTTTTCCAGACCCAGCTTGCAGGATTTTCTTTGCCTTATCATTTTTCTTTTCATGCATTAATATTGTTTATAGTTCATTTTACAGAATGCATGTATTAGTACAGTCTGTGTTACTTTGTTAAATGCTAGATGGTCTAAAATCTACTATGTTCATAACAGGGTGACTACTGCAAGCAAGATATGTCTAAAAGTCAAAACATAAGGGAGGCAATAAGGAAAGAAGAGGCTGAAATATATAAAAATCAAGATAGAAGAAGGAAGGATAAAGTGAAGGTTTGAGATCAACAAGGTCTAAAAGGACCAGCAGATAGCATAGCAGCAGAGGCCCAGGCGTGGAAAAATTTCATCAATGAACAAGCAGGGCCTCTTCATAAAAGTGCTATTAAATTTTTGTCTTAAATGTAACGTATTGTATGAATCATGAGCACTCACTGAAAGACAAAATTGTGAGAATGAACGGTTTGGGGGGGGAGCCCAAAAGTCACCAAGGGGCAGCCCAAGAGGTTTTGTTGTTTTGTATAAATATAGGAGAGTTAGATGTAATAAGGGACTTTTTCCCAGATAGATTTGTGATATTATGTTGTAAGAAGAACTATTTCCTTTTGCAATAAGAATTACAAGTTTCCTGTTGGAGAAAGCTTGGTGGAAGATTTCAAATGTTGTTCTATGGATTTGTTGAATGTGAACTATTTCATTTTCAGATGTTGTCCATTAACTATGAGATTGTTCTAACTCTTTGAACCTATGTTCTTGACATGAATGCACTCTAGTTTATTCTATGAAATTCCACTATGAGTAATGAAGGCTTCTCATAAACAATGAACTATCTTGTTGTTCATATATCTATTAATGTTCATGTGTTTTGAATTAATTAACAACTATCTGTGATTTTCTTAATGCATGCGCAGAATTACATTACTTATTGATAAATGATAATCTTGCTCCCTAGGGAAAGGTTAGATAGTTAGTTTTAGTTTCTTGTTGTGTGTGATTTAGATGCGAGTGAGTTAAGACGAGAGGTAAGAACCTGCGCATCACATTGTGACCACTCCTTGTATTCTCTATCAGTCTACATTCTTAGATAGGCACTTGCATATCATACTTAAATTCAAAAAACTAAAATATACACGGTGGACCGGGCCGTAACTGGTAAAACCGTTTATTTTTGTTACTTAACCTATGGTAGCTGGACCGTAAACCGGACGAATTCCCCATACCAAACAGTGATGGGCTAGTTGGGAACGTTTACTGGGGAGAATCCCTAACTATTGTTACCTACGAATTTCCAGGCATCAACAGTTTTTGGCGCTAGAAGGAGGGCAGCCAGTGCATGGCTGGATGAGGAAACCCATTTCCTCGAAATTATTCCACCGGTGACAGTTTTGAAAGCAGTTTGTTTCCCAATCCAACTCCAGAAGAAAAGGGTAAAGAGCATCTGTATTTTGTCGATAACGAAGTAGTTGATGATTTGAGAAGATTTACTAGGGCTTATGTGAAGAAGATGGGAGGATTACTGATTATCCCTGCCTTACCCAGAAGAGAACATCGAAAGAAAGACAGTCCTATATTGGAAGACGTAGTGTTGGTTGAATATTTTGAAGAACTGGTAGAAACAACCTTACAGGAAGTTATCCAACCTATGAATTAGTTGGACCCAGATACACCTTACTGTTCACCTGTTCATGCCCCTTTTCATTCACCACCTCACTCTCCACTTAAAATCATGGCAAATGTAAACGCAAATCAGCCACCTAACCCACCAAATCCACCACATGCATGGAGGGCTAGATCACCACTAAACCTAACACCTCCTTTGCATGACTTACCTCAGGATTTTGAGAAAATGTTGCCTAAGTTTGACCCAAGTGAAAAGAGTTTGGTAGATGATCATTTTCAAAGCTTTTAATTGGCTATAGAAGGACTACGGGCTGGAGAACATGAAGATGTAGTCTGCAGATTGTTCCCTCATACCCTGAAAGGAGCCACAGCCTCATGGTATTTTTCTCTGCCTGCAAACTCAATCACAGGCTGGGATACTTTTGAAAGAATATTTAGAAGTAAATATGCAGCCCAAAAAACTCATGCAGCTCTAATGAAAGGGTTATTCTCTTTAAAGAAATAAAGAAAGGAAAAAGTGCATAGTTTCACTCAAAGGTTTGCTGCTTATCTAAAGAATTTTTCTGCAACTGATAAACCATCTCATAAATTTCTAATTGAATACTATACTTCAACTCTAGGGCCTAAATTGGCCATGTTTGCCAAGATCTCAGTCAAACCTACATTGTCAGAAACTTATGAAGAATTTGAGAGGGTAGAAGCTGAAAAAGAGAGCATAGAAGATTATCCTGAGCAGTCGGGAGAAAAAACTTTTGAAGGAATGTTGAAAATGATGTAGAAGCTATCTAACAGAGTGATAGATTTGGAAAAAGAAAAGGAGGCTCATAAAGCATACCAACCTTACTATGGAAGGAGAGAAGATAACAATCAATCTAAACCTCCTCCACACAGTCCTGCATCAATGAATTTAACTGAGGTAGGTATGGATAATTTTTGCACCTTTCATCAACAACCTCATTCTAAAAAAAATTGCCCTCAATGGATCAATTCGATGACATTAGTAATGAATCAACCATTGGAATCTAAACTAATAGAGGTTGATGATGAGGAGGAAAAGGGTAATAAATCCATAGAAAAACAAGAGGATGATGCTCTGGTTTTATGGGACTGTGTCTCACTTTTTGATACAAAAGAGGAAGGTTCACTGAAACAGGAAGAAACAGTAGAAACAAATGTGACACCAAGAAGTCAAGGTTTGTTAAATAAAGACAATTCAATACTTCCAAAGATTAAGAAATTTCAAGAGAATGTGAAGAAAAGACAAAAAAAAACACAGATGATAAAATACCTGAATTTACTAGTACCAGTCAAGATCCGAAACAAGTCAACATGCCTAATAAGCCTATTGAAGACAAAGTTGATAATGTCAAGGAAAATCTCAAAGCACCTGAGATGGGGTACGATATTGTGGAGGACATTAAAATGGCTAAGGAAAATATTTCGTTATTTGAAATGTGTAATGTACCTCAACACAGAGAAAAATTGTTAAAAGCGCTTGAAGTACTAGAGGAAGAGCTTCCCATTAACAACCAACCTATAGAAGAAATTGTTGAAGCAAGTGTGGGAGGTAAGGCTAGGTTTAAAACCCCACCATTCCTCTTGAATTTTGAAATTTTAAACCATAAGGTGCACAATTGTTTAGTAGACTCAGGGTCAACAGTCAATTTTATGCCACTTTCAGTCTGCAAGAAGATCAATGGACATCCTAAACCTAGTACTTGGCAAGTTACTCAATTAGATAGGACCAATGTCAAAGTAGTCGGGGAAATAGAAGATGTTCTGATTCGCTTATCTGCCAATGAAAAGAAATGTCAGTACATTGATATTGTAGTAGCAGACATACCTGATGTTTATGGACTTGTTTTGAATCGAGACTGGTTAGAAAGACTAAATGGGTACTTCGCATCAGATTGGTCACATCTGTGGTTGCCTCAAAAGGGAAGTCCAAATCAGATAAAAATATTAAGAGAACCCCACATGAAGCACAATGTTACTCAATTGGAGGAAAAAAATTAACCAGTGAATTCTATGTTGGGAAATTATCTAATTGAGCTAGAACCGGGAAACTACCAAGTAGAGGAAGCTAGCAGTACATCAGATACCCAGCCCGATCTCCTTCGATTTTTGCAGGTTGATGAGAGTGATTGTAAAATAGTAGACTTAGTTTTAGATGTAGTTTTTGTTTCAAGTACAGTAGAATTAGATAATGGGTAGGCCTTTTTATTTTGCAGTCAAGCCTAGCCCCTCAACTTACAGGTTGCTAGATTAGCAGGGGTGGGCAGAGAACTAATCAGTTAGTGTTTTAGTTCTCAAATTTTATTTTTCTTGATTATCTTGTACATAAATAAATTGTTTTGGTTGCTTATTTTTTGTTTATTTTATTTATGTTTGTTTTTAGTTAGATTTTGATTGATTTCAATAAAATAAGCAAACTTTTGGTTGCATGGAGGGCATCAAAATTCTAGACTAACTCAAATCCTTGATTATAAGACTGTGTACTATTGATTTATCCGGAAGAATTTCTTCTAGTTTAGCAGTTTTCCTAAATGGCTATGAACACATTGAAGTCCTACTTAATCCTTGTAAAATAACTCAGGATCAAAAGGTCTGGAATACTATTTCGAGGCTCCATCCATCTCACATTTAAAAATGTCTAAGGGGGGTGACAACAAAAGACCCATGGAAAGGAAGCAGGGTAAACAGTATATTATATATAAATGATCCCATGCCAAGAATTGAAAGCCAAAAGGAAAATAAGAGTCAAAATCTCTTAAGAAAGCAATGTGTATCAAAACAAAGTACTGAACCATATGAGTACAAAATTTCCAAAGTTCTTCTCCGTCCGTGAGCTGAAAATTAAATACATCTCTCACAGAAAAGGACACTATGGATAGAGGAGCCTGAATAAAAAATTCAGAGAGAAAGGCATGCAGGAGGACTCGAAAAGGAAAAAAAGTGCAAAATGGCATGGGAATGAGGAACAAATGAATATTTCTGTTTACCATATGTTACAATCCTATGGTGTCCAAGCTGGAAGCTACCTGAAGATAGAGGTAAAAAATGAAACTCATATTCCTAGCCTCAAAAGAGTTATCTTGACTTTGAAATCTTGGTTTCCATTTTCCTAATTTGAACTATCATCAATGATTAAAAGTACATACATTTTCCATTTGGGAAATCCAGACATCTAGAAGAATTCAACATGTTGGTTTTATTGTTAAACAGTCTATTACTTAAGGAAGAAATTGTCTAGAGATCTGGGTTCACCAGGTAGTTGCCAATTGTTGCAGCTAAAACTATTTCCCAAAATTTTTAAATTTTGGACCCTCCTTTTAATTTCATTTTTCCTGGGATTGTTTGGATTGCTGAACTCTGTTTTTGTTTTCCCTCTGCTACAAATTTGGATTGTTTGAAGTTAAAGTGAGGTCAACTATTTTCATGCTTTTCGAAAAACTGCTTTTGACTGCCAATGCTTTTTTACTGTGGAGTTTAAAGTTGATTTTAAAATGATGTCCTTTGATCTAAATGATTTCCTTCATTGCTATCAAAATTCTATCTATGTTTGAATCGAAACTCTAGTTCTCTTTGTTGCCATTGTTTCAGAGGTAAAAAAATCTATTTCTATTGCTGCCCAGCCGAAAGTTTTTTGGAACTTAACTTTTTTTTATTTGGTTTTTCGGAGGTCAGTTCAACAATGAATCGGGGCCGTAGTTCTATAAGAAACCACTGTTGCGGAAGCTAATTAATAAACCTCCCGATTGTAAGTTCTGTTTTTTCGTCGATGCCCTGCTTTTATTGACCGATTTTTTACTATGCGATGCTTTATTTTCACTATTGAAACGGTTTTGACTATTGATCGGAGAGCTAGTTCTCTGTGTTGCCGATACGGCGGCAGCATTGAGCCTTTGGTCGCCGATACATAGTCCCCAAATATTTCGACCGCCGATGTTTTTATGTTGAATGTGAAACTTTTAGTCAGTCTGTCTCCCGCCGTTGCGGCTGTGTAGGGAACTATCCGACTGATGCTTTAGTGGTTCCGATCTCTGATGCTTAACTATTGGGGGTTTTTAGTGTTTGGGAGTGCTGACATTGCGGAGTGGTTGAGGACTAATCATCTGACACATAGTTCTCAGAGCCTCTGATCACCGAAATTATTCTTGTCGAGGAACCCGTAGTCTGATGGTCTTCCATTGTTGCGGCTCCTCAGTGAACTGATCATCCGATGCTATAGTACTTTCACCTACCGAAGTGGATTATCTGCCCAATGCTTAGCATTTATTGCTTCCGATTGTTGGTAGGGCTTTCCCACCATTTTTGTTGTGCTATTACTCTATTTTATGGGATGGAGGAGTCTTCCATGGGTGCTAGTCGAGTCAGGGTTTTTCTGAGATGAAGAGTGCAGTCTTGGGGTTTGGTGTTTTGAGGAGTGTCGGTTGCATTTTATTGGCTCATGCTTTATTCACAAGGTTTCGAGTTAGTTCAGATGCGGCTTAGTTTTAGATGAAGAGTCTGTTCTATCGGGATTGTAGTTTTAGTGGGACAGTGGGCTTAGAGGTTTTTTGGACCCAGCTTGCAGGATTTTCTTTGCCTTATCATTTTTCTTTTCATGCATTAATATTGTTTATAGTTCATTTTACAGAATGCATGTATTAGTGCAGTCTGTGTTACTTTGTTAAACACTAGATGGTCTAAAATCTGCTATGTTCATAACAAGGTGACTACTGCAAGCAAGATATGTCTAAAAGTCAAAACATAAGGGAGGCAGCAAGGAAAGAAGAGGCTGAAGCATATAAAAAGCGAGATAGAAGAAGGAAGGATAAAGTGAAGGTCCGAGATCAACAAGGTCTAAAAGGACCAGCAGATAGCATAGCAGCAGAGGCCCAGGCGTGGAAAAATTTCATCAATGAACAAGCGGGGCCCTCTTCATAAAAGTTCTCTTTTAAAATTTTGTCTTAAATGTGACATATCGTATGAATCATGAGCACTCACTAAAAGGAAAAATTGTGAGAATGAATGGTTGGGGGGGTGGGAGCCCAGAAGTCACCAAGGGGAAGCCCAAGAGGTTTTGTTGTTTTGTATAAATATAGGAGAGTTAGATGTAATAAGGGACTTTTTCCGAGATAGATTTGTGAGATTATGTTGTAAGAAGAAATATTTCCTTTTGCAATAAGAATTACAAGTTTCCTGTTGGAGAAATCTTGGTGGAAGATTTCAAATGTTGTGCTATGGATTTGTTGAATGTGAACTATTTTGTTTTCAGTTGTTGTCCATTAACTGTGAGATCGTTCTAACTCTTTGAACCTATGTTCTTGACGTGATTGCGCTCTAGTTTATTCTATGAAATTTCCACTATGAGTAATAAAGGCTTCTCATAAACAATGACCTATCTTGTTGTTCATATATCTATTAATGTTCATGTGTTTTGAATTAATTAACAACTATCTGTGATTTTCTTAATGCATGTGTAGAAATACATTACTCATTGATAAATGACAATCTTGCTCCCTAGGTATAGGTTAGATAGTTAGTTTTAGTTTCTTGTTGTGTGTGATTTAGATGTGAGTGAGTTAAGATGAGAGGTAATAACCTGCGCATCACATTGTGACCGCTCCCCGTCTTCTCTATCAGTCTGCATTCTCAGATAGGCACTTGCATATCATACTTAAATTCAAAAAACTAAAATATACACGGTAGACCGGGCTGTAACCAGTGAAACCTTTTATTTTTGTTACTTGACCTACGGTAGCCAGACAGTAAACTGGATGGATTCTCCATACCAAACAGTGACGAGCTAGTTGGGAACGTTTACTGGGGAGAATCCCTAACTATCGTTACCTGTGAATTTCCAGGCATCAACAACGTCACAATTTTACCTTCACCTGAATGAGTGATTTGATAGACTGATAACAAATTGCAGAAAATTCTTGGAACACATAATACATCACTAAAATGACCATTTTCTACTAGAAATGTTCTAGATCCTACAACACTTAGAGATCTATCATCACCAACAAATATTTATTTGGTGTTACATTCATGCATAGTAGAAAATATGGCTTGATCCTTAGCCATATGATAAGATGTTCTAGAATCAATAAGCCATTCATTTGAAGTAGAAGAAGAAGATGTAGTATAAGAGTAACCAGAAGCACAAAGTGCATGTCCATGAGAGGTAGATTCTGAAGACGAATCTAGGCTGATGTGGTACTTCTTCATTGCTGCTTCCAAGGCTACCATCTTCTTGAAACACTTAGATTCATCATGATTATCTTTCCTGCAATAGTTGCAATGACGCTCAGTATTCTTTCCTTTTGGATTTGATCCTTTGTCATTTTTTAAAGAAGGAGCTGACTAAAAGGGTTTGGGACCCTTGTTTGGCTTATTATTGTGAAAATTTTGTTTCTTCAGAGGCTTGGACTTTTCTTTCTTTTGGGACAATAAGGCTTTCCCAGATGTATCTACATTGTTAATTATTCCAAGATGAATGATCTTATATTTCTCTCTAATTAAAGAATCACAAAAGGATTTTAGACTGGGCTCTTGATAGCTAGCTGCAGTCAATGATTCTTTCATGGAGTAAAATGTAGATACAAAAATAGAATATGGAGGTCCAAGTTTGGAAAGAATATGATAAAAACATTGTTTGTCTTCTTTCTTAATCTTGCATTCTTCACATAAGATTCTAAGAGTTTTATACTTAGATAAATGATCTTGAATGCATAAATAATCACTTGGATTCAAAGAGATCAACTCATTCTCAAGTTGATGGCCTCGAATTTCATTGTGTTTCCCAAACACAGATTCAAAATTTTCTCAAGCTTTATAAGGTTCATCAATTACAGATATGTGGAATTCCAAATCAGTAGAGATTGACATCCCAATCAATCCACGAGCTTCATCACGTCTAGTTGCCCATTTTATTTTCTTATCATCATCAATGGGTTCTGTTTCTTTCCCTGAGGTAATTATGAAAAGTCCCCTACCTCGTAGAACATCCTCCATATGAGATTTCCATGAGAAATAGTTGGAATTGGTAAGTAGAATATCACAAGGGGTGGACATACTGTAAAATAATGGCTGAAAGAACATAAACTAACTTTCTGGATGCAAAGAGCTCGAAAAATTAGGCTGTGTCAAAAAAATGGCATTGAAAACTGATTCTGGATGATGAAGTTATGCTTAATCAAATAAAATGTTGAAGATGTCCCCAATAGTGACGTGGAAGATATCAACTTGACCAACTAAAAAAGAACCCCCTTCTTCCCAAAATGAATCTTTGACAATCACTTACAAGAAAGTTGCTTTTAAGTGAATCACTTTTGTAAAATAAGTGATGTTCACTTTTACAATAAGGGTACTTTAAATAGTGCGGTAATAAAAAACTTAAGTGACTCACTTTTTATTTTATTTTATTTTTAAGTGAGATGCACTTTTACAATAAAGTAACTTAAAAATAGAAATTGCATGCACTATTAAAAAATAACTTAATAATACTTGAACTCAAGACCTATTAAGGAATAAAGAAACTTTGGACCAAGTGAGATAAGTTTAAAAGGTACATAAAAGAAGGGAATGAGGAAGGAGACTTTTTTCTTTATTTTTTATTTTTACTCTTCTCTCTCGATTTCTGTGCTTGCTTATTTTTCCTGCAAACCACACCACAAACCAAAAAACAAAAACAAAAACAAAAAAAACTTTTCTACACTTGTGGGGTTAGATCTCGTTATCTTACCCAAAAATTCTATGTTTTCTGTCTCTTTCTGATTCGCCGCGATCGCACAAGGTGCACGGCAAAGATCATATGCAGCCGAGAAAACCCTTTCCCTTTCTGTTTTTGATTCGCCGCGATCGCACAAGGTGCACGGCAAAGAGAATACACAGACAAGGAAGGAAACAATCCGAGACTAAAAACAATAAATATCTAAATAATAAAACTGACAAACATATGAGAGATTTAAAAAAATAATAAAATAAAACAAATCCGTCACTGTAACATTATACCTTCAGATTTGTCGAGATGGGTGTTTCTGGAGCAAACAGAACTAGTTTTCGATGAAATAAAAACTATTTCCCAATGGAAATGGCGTTTTAGATGCAATGGGATACCTCCCATAGGCCACAAATGCACAAAAATTCTAGAATCATAAACCGTTTCAAAGTTTCGACAACAATAGTTCAAGATCTAGATCACAACCGAAAGCGACTCTTCATAAACGCTCTAATACCATGTTCGGGTACATAGAGTACTCCCAAAATACCGAACACCAAGAGAAACCACTCACACAAACAAATCACAGATCAACACACCAATGTTTTGACGTGGTTAAAACCCTCGAGAGGGAAATATTCCATGGCCCCAGCCAGATAGCTACTTGGAGCAATTTATTATGCAAGAGAAAGAAAGTTACAAATGAGCTTCTCATAATCGATAAACTAGCCAAGGACCCTCCATGCTCTTTAAATAGAGATCATGGACCAATCAAGTGTTAAGCCATGGATCAAGGGTATGTATGATCTAAGAGAAGCTGAATCGTCGGATCACTCTATGTCTAGAACATATCGTGATCATTGGATTAGAATATTTAAAAATGCATACTAATGCATACTAAAGAAACACACTTTACCTAACAGATATATTACACAAGTTGATCTTATCTAACTCCTAAGTGTCTAAATATCTGAACACATCCTATTCTCCTTACCCTTGATATGTTTCACTTCAAAATTGAATTCACTTAAGAAGGCCATCCATCTTGCTTGTCTGGCATTTAGCCCCGAGTAAGTAAACCTATACTTTACACAAGTGTTGTTGTCAATAAAAGGAACCTTTTCCCTAACAGGTAGTGGCGCCACATATTTAAGGCATGCACCATTGCTGCCAATTCCAGATTATGTACCACATAATTTCATTCATGCTCATTCAATTTGCGAGATTCAAAACATATCACATGACTTCCTTGACATAAGACTCCCCCTAATCCTTCCTTAATAGCGTATGTATAGACTATGTAGTATTTATAGGGGTTAACCACCTTCAAGGTTGGGGCCGTGGTGAATAATATTTTTATATTTTCAAAGATTTCCTGACATTTTGAGGACCACATAAAATTTACTCCCTTCCTTTGCAAGGAAGTAATGGGATTGGATATCTTTGAGAATACTTGAATGAATCTCTGGTAGTAAACGGTGAGTCCCATGAAGGACCGAATGTCAGCAACATCCTTAGGCACAAGCCATTCTGATATAGCCTTAATATTTTGGGGATCTACCATGATCCCATCATCCAAGATGACATGACCTAGGTACCAAATTTCATTCTTATAGAATTCACATTTCTTAAACTTAGCATAAAACTGATGCTCTCTTAAAGTTTGTAGCACAATTTCCAAGTTTTGTTGGTGTTCTTCCTCCATCTTGGAGTATATTAGGATATCATCCAGAAATATCAACATAAACTGATCTAGGTACATGTGGAAAATGCTATTCATTAGGCACATGAAATTAGCAGGGGATATGGTCAAGCCAAAAGGAATTACTACAAACTCATAGTTCCCATATTGGGTTCTAAAGGTCGTTTTACTTAAAACTTCTTCTTTAATCCTGATTTGGTGATAACCAGACCACAAATCTAACTTGGAGAAGATGTTTTCTCCCCCTATTTGATCAAACAGATCATTAGCCCAGGGCAGGTGTAATATCCCAAACTGATATTTTCCTGTTTATGTGTATAATGTAGATGGCTAATAGTCTTACTCCTTAATCAAATAGGAAAGTAAACCCCGAAATTTGCATGCATGCAGTTGCATGAAAATATGTGCCCTAGAAAAATACGGAGATGCTATAAAATAGGAGAAATCAATGCATGTACATACTAGTATATATATCTGCTGATGGTGAAGAGACTGGTCTCAACATGCAAGGATTATGCCTAAGGAATAAGGAGATACACCAAATCATCCTCCACAAGTGAATGCACCCTCCTCTCAAACTATATAAGCTCCAGAATAATAAATAAGTTGCTGCTGGAAGCCCGGATGATGTGCACTAGGGTTATAATACCCCTCTAATGATGATGGAAGTAGCATGTGGAAGTTCTGAACCCTGTAGGTAGGAAAATGAATTACTTTGTCTCTAATCACGGTGACATGGTGTGACAGTGAAACCCTCTGCCTGGATGAATAATCAACCTCCCAGAATAACTGTTGAATGTAACCTGATGATGAACTAGTGATGAACCTAGATGATCTAACTTGATGATGAACTAGGGCAGATAGATTTCGCTGCCGAAATACACCAGTTAGCTGAGCATGCACTCAACCCCAACTTAGCTCACCGAGCTCTCCAATTCGACTCCACAAATCAATTATCACATAAGTGACTTCTCCATTCACTTTATCTTTCTTTTATAACTCTCAACTATGAAAACCCTAACTTTTGACGTAATTAGGTCACTTTATCTTCTAATTTGTAGTTGACTTGCATGCATGCGCTTGGAGACTTAATCGGGTGCATGCATCATTAAATAATGCCCAGATGTCATGCATGCAGGTGGACTTTGGCTCTAGTGGCCCTCTTCAACCCAATGGTGATATAATATTGATGCCCTAGATCTTCTATATATGGCATCATTCTTCGGTTGATTCCTTGACTGTCAGTACCCACTCGAACCTATAGGAATCACATAGGTTAGCGGGTTGGTCCTCAATGCCTAAGCAAAAGAGGACATTACAGTCCTCCCCACTCGAACTTTCTTGTCCTCAAGCAACTGTAAAGCTGGGTGTTGTAATACCTGTTCTACCTCCCAAGTAGTCTCCTCTATAGGAAGATATTTCCACTGAACCAAGTAATCTCTTATGATTCTGTTCCTAAGTTTCCGCTCTCACACCTCTAGGATGTGCTCCAGAATCAAAACCAATTGTCCCTTGTCATCAAGGGGAGGCAACTCAGAAGATGTAACAATATGTTGACCAACCACCTTCTTGAGATTGGAGACATGAAATACGTTGTGAATCTTTCTCTCTGGGGCTAGTTCTAGCTCATATGCTACCTCTCCGACCTTCTAAATTATCTTTTATGGACCATAGAAACGAGGTTGGAGTTTTTCTGCTCCTTTCTTTTTAAGAGATGACTGTCGGTAAGGCTGGAGTTGTAAATAAACGAAGTCTCCCACCTCAAAACCATGCTCAACTCTGTGTCTGTCTGCATATATATTTTGTTGATTATGAGCATCCTGTATGTTCTCCCTAAGTATCTTGAGGATATCTTGACCCTCCTGAATCCACTCCTTAGCCTTGGGGGACTTGGTATCGCCAAATATCCGATTTACAAAAGTGGAAGGATCATACCCATACAGGGCTAGGAAAGGGGTCATCCTAATGGTCATATGGTAGGTGGTGTTGTAACAATGTTCACCCAAGTGTAACCATTTTATCCATGTCCTCTGCTGACCTGATACATACTTTCTCAAGTATCGCTCAATCTATTTATTAACAATCTCTGTCTTTCGTCACTCTGCGGATGATAACTTGTGCTCATGGCTAACTCGGTCCCCACTAACTGGAAAATCTCTTGCCAAAAGGATCTTGTGAATTTGTTGTCCCTGTCACTGACAATGGTCTTGGGTAACCCATGGAGTCTAAATACCTCTCTGAAAAATAGTTTTGCTACCTATGTCACTGAATAATCTGATGATATGGAAAATAAGTGAGCAAACTTAGTCAATCTGTCCACTACTATGTACAAGCAGCCTCTGCCTTGGACCTTGGCCAGCCCAGTAATGAAGTCCATAGAAATGCTCTCCCATTTCTGCTCGGGAATAGGTAAGGGATGTAGTAAACCAGCTGGGTGGATGTGCTCTATTTTTTTTTTGTTGGCACAAGCTACACTCCCTCACATGTTGTATCACATATGTCTTGAGGCCCTTCCATGAGAACCTTTCTCTAATCTATCTGTAGGTCTTGAGAAACTCTTGATTCCCTGCTAATGGTGAATCTTGCGATGCCTGTAATATTTTCTTCTTGAGGGGAGACTCTGGAACCAAGAAGATTCTGTTTTTGTAGTATATGATATCATCAATGACCCTGTACCTATCATCCTGAATCTGTCCATCCAATAGCTAGCAAGCAAACTTATATTTGGAGTACTCAACCAAAAGATGAGACTTCCAATCTGATGAGATGCTCATAAGGGATAAAGTAGCTGGTCATCTAGAAAGTGCATTGGCCACTACATTGCTCTTCCCCTTTATGTACTCAATCTCAAAGTCATAAGCTTGAATTTTACTTACCCATTTTTGTTGTCTCTCGTTTAGCTTTCTCTACTCTAGGAAGTATTTCAGGCTGTTGTGATCTGTCTTAACCTTGAACCTGGCACCTACTAAGTACTACCTGAACTTGGTTAGTGCATAGAGGATAGCTAACATCTCTTTGTCATATATCGAATAGTGGTGCTCATAGTTTTTGATCTTCCTACTCTCAAATGCAATGGGGTGGTTGTTTTGCATCAAAACTTCCCCAATTCCCTTTCCTGAAGCATCACATTCTAACACAAAGGATTGAGAAAAGTCTGGTAAAGCTAATACTGGGCATGAACTCATTACCTCCATTTTCTCTAATGTTTGTTGTGCTTCCTCCAACCAACTAAATACTCCCTTCTTGGTAAGATCTGTGAGGGGTGTGGTCATCTATGAGAATCCGCTGACATACCTCCTGTAGTAGGTGCAAAGGCCCAAAAAACCCCTCAGTTCTGTCACATTTTTAGGTGTAGGCCAATCCAAAATTGCCCAAATCTTCTCTAAGTGCACCTGGATCCCATTGGAACCTATCACATGTCCTAAGTACAACATCTCTTGCATGCCAAACTCACACTTGGAAATTTTGGCATATAGTGACTGCTCCCATGGAATACCAAGTACTTCATCAAGATGTCTCAAATGTTCTTACCAATTCCGACTGTATATCAATATGTCATCGAAGAATACCACAATATATTTACACAACTGTGTCCTAAAGATATGGTTCATGCATGATTGGAAAGTATCTGGTGCATTAGTGAGCCCAAACGGCATCACTAGAAACTCATAATGTCTGTAGTGGCAACGGAAAACGGTCTTTGGAACATCTTATTCCCTGACCTGAATCTGATGGTACCCTGAGCAGAGATCAATTTTGGAAAAGTACTTTGCCCCTTGTAGTTCATCCATTAACTCATCAATCCTAGGGATGGGATACCTATTCTTTATGGTATTCTTATTGAGTGCCCTATAATCAATGCACATGCGTAAGGTTCCATCCTTTTTCTTCACTATCACTACTAAAGATGTAAAGGGATTGGATCTAGGTTTGATGTATCCCAGATTCAGTAGTTCCTTGATTGTACTCTCGATCTCATATTTATACCTCTTGGGATGTCTGTAAGGAGTGGTGATAACTACTTGGGTCCCCTCCTTTAACTCAATAATGTGCTCAAATCCCCTATCTGGAGGTCAACCTGCTGGAAGGTCTCCGAATACTACCTTGTGCTTCTGTAGTAAGGCCTCTATATCTGTTGGATGTTGTGTGGCCTCATCTAGTGGTTTCCTGAAGGTAACCATACACTCTGCAACCCACTCAATATATCCTTGCTGGAGTACTACCTCCATCCTGTGTAATGTCACTACTGTGGGAGGATAGGTATTCATTCCTCTCAATACCACCTTCTGTCCTTCTGCTCCTGTAAACTCCATCTTCGTGATCTGGTAATTTGTGGAATACTTCCCTATGAAATACAACCACTGAAATCCTAGTACCACATTCATGTCAGGTACATTTACCACATATAATGTCTCTATCACTGTATAATTCCCAAGCATTACCTTTAATTTAGGAATCCTCTGACTACACTCCATGGTGTGACTTGCTGCTGTTACCGAAAACCCATCAAAGATCTCAGTCTGAATGTCTCTCTTTTTAACCCATGCAGCATCAATAAAGTTGTGGGATGCCCCACCATTTATCAGTACTCCCACTCTGTGACCCTATACAGTACCTCTGATCCAAAGAGTGTGGAATCTAGGAACCCCTGTCATGGTAGCAATGGTACCTCCTGAGGCCTGTCCCTAAGAAACTATCTTTGTTGTCTCTCCCTGCTCCTGATCCTGGTAATCCTCATCCTCCTCACTGTTGGAATAAGCCTCTATGTAGTAGGACTTTCCTTTTCCTAAACAACTGTGACCTGGTATCCATGGTTCCTAGAAAGTGAAACATAACTTTTTTCTTCTAAGGTCCTGTCGGGTATCATTGTCCATCCATTCTTTCTTGGGCCATGCTTTCCTTTCTTTATCTTTAATAGGAACATTGTTCCTGGGAGGAAACCTATTTTTGGGCACTACATCTTGCAAGTCTTTAGTTCATCTGATGGCATTTGCTAGGGTGGTGGGCCTATAAGACTTGACCCATCCCCGTAAGGGTTTAGTGAGAGCCTCAGTGAAAAACATAATCAACCTGCTCTCTGATATATCTGTGACCATGACTACTATCCTCTGAAACTCAAAAATAAAAGCATTTACACTCCCTATCTGCTTGAGCTATGCCAGCTCCCTAAAGTGTACCTCTGGATCCTTCCTATCAAACCATTCAATGAGCCTCTGTGTAAAATCTGTGTTTGAGGTGATGGTGTTGTGACCCAGTGTCACTAACCTGTGGTACCACCACTCATGTGCTTCTCCATCCAAATGCAAAGTATCCAATTTAATGGAATCTGTCTCAATCATGGGGTTGACCTGGGAGTATGTATCCAACTTCTACACCCAATTCCTAGTTGGGCCACCTTGGGTGCCCACAAAGGTAGGGATATTTAGTTTCCCTACGGTGCGTTGTAACTCATAGTTCTAGGTGAATGGATTATTGTAATATTTGGGTTTGATCTTAATTTTAAAGTGGCAGAAGTCAGTGAAGGTCATGGCTGAATGTAAGTCCTCTCCTAAAGCCCTATATTCTCTCAGATAGGCACTCATGGGTTCTTCTGGTTTTGCTTGTGCTAGAGGCACTGCAGCTGGACTATCTAAGAATTGAGGAATGGTAGGTCAAAAAGGCTTGTATATATGGGGATGGATCTACATGTTGGCACGTAAGTGCTCCCTACTACTGTTGGTGGATACCCTATCACTGTTGGGAAACAAGGGACTTTGTGGGGTGGGCCCATTCTTCTCAGTCATTTTCCTAAAGGTGCTCATCATTTCTTTTTTCCCGGTGGTGAGTTATTTTATGGCTGATATGAGACTATTGAAATCTATTTTATCATCATTGACCATTGTTTCTTTGCCTTTTTCAAACTGATACTCTCTATTCCCCAAATCTATGTCCTCTAACTCTTCTTCTCTGTCTCTATACCTCTGTCTCCTGTGAGTAATGTTGTATGGGTCTCCTGGATTCATTTATAATTTTTGCATGCCCACAACTAGCAAGGAAAATAGCTCTGATACCACTATAATATCCCAAACTGATATTTTCCTGTTTATGTGTATACTGTAGATGGCTAATAGACTTACTTATTAATCAAATAGGAAAGCAAACCTCGAAATTTGCATGCAAATATGTGCCCTAGAAAAATACTGAGATGCTATAAAATAGGAGAAATCAATGCATGTGCATACCAGTATATAGATCAATTGATGGTGAAGAGACTGATCCCAACATGCAAGGATTCTGCCAGAGGAATAAGGAGATACACCAAATCGTCCTTCACAGGTGAATGCACCCTCCTCTCAAACTATATAAGCTCCAGAATAATAAATAAGCCACTGCTGGAAGCCCGGATGATGTGCACTAGGGTTATACTACCCCTTTGATGATGATGGAAGCAGCATGCGGAAATTCTGAACCCTCTAGGTAGGAAAATGAATTGCTTTGTCTCTAATCATGGTGACATGGTGTGACAATGAAACCCTTTGGCTGGATGAATAATCAACCTCCCAGAATAACTGTTGAATGTAACCCGATGATGAACTAGTGCTGAACCTAGATGATCCAACCTGATGATGAATTAGGGCAGATAGATTTCGCTGCCGAAATACACCAGTTAGCTAAGCATGCGCTCAACCCCAACTTAGCTCGTTGAGCTCTCAAATTCGACTCCACAAATCAATTATCACAGAAGTGACTTCTCCATTCACTTTATCTTTCTTTTATAACTCTCAACTGCAAAAACCCTAACTTTTGACCTAATTAGGTCACTTTATCTTCTAATTTGCAGTTGACTTGCATGCATGCGCATGGAGACTTAATCGGGTGCATGCATAATTAAATAATTCCCGGATGTCATGCATGCAGGTGGCCTTTGGCTCTAGTGGCCCTCTTCAACCCAATGGTGATATAATATTGATGCCCTAGATCTTCTATATATGGCATCAGTCTTCAGCTGATTCCTTGACTGTCAGTACCCGCTCGAACCTATAGGAATCACATAGGTTAGCGGGTTGGTCCTCAATGCCTAAGCAGAAGAGGACATTACAGCAGGGGATACTTGTTCTTGATAGTTACTTTATTCAGTTGTCTATAATCTATGTACAATCTTAGGGTCCCATCCCTTTTATTAACAAATAAAACTGGTGCTCCCCAAGGAGACACACTGGGTCTGATGTAACCCTTGTCTAGAAGCTCTTGCAACTAAATTTTCAATTCAATTAACTCAGGGATGATCATACAGTAAGGTATCTTATATACTGGTGCATACCTAGGAACAATCTCAATGGATAAAACTATTTCTCGTTGAGGAGGTAGTGCTAGTATCTCTTCTAGAAACACATACATGAACTTGTTTAAACATGGTGGTATTTTACCTATGTTTGACCTTCATTAAGGAGTAGGTCAGTGACCCGCACCGCATAAAGCTTGCAGCCATTTCTCATACATTTCTTTAATTGCATGGCAGAGATTTGTCTTAAGAAAGCATGTTTAATGACACCTTCTATCTTGCTAAAAATTTGATCCTCCGCCACATAAGTGAAGGTTTTATCAAAACAATTCAATATTACCTTATGCTTTGCTAACCAATCCATGCCAGTAATCATATATTATGACCCTAAAGGAAAATAATTCAGATTAATCCTAATCATATGATCCCTTACTTTAACTTCACAATTAGCAATAAACTCATTTACCTTTTTCCTTGTTCCGGTGGCCAGTTGGACTAACCAGGGTTTTGCATGCCTTAACTTGGCAAGCCGACAGTTCTCCATCACTTTGGAAACGATGTAACTCAAATTAGCCCCTGGATTAATTAGCATAGAAATATTTTGGTTAGAGATAGTACCTTCAATATTCACAATCGCATATTGGTAGTCTGCTTGCCAATTTTCCAGGGTTGCATTGATTTGGTGGTGACTTTTCCCAACTTCCCCAACAGTGGAAGGTTCTTGCAGGCTGTGAACAACCTTATTTGATTAGTTGAGGTATGGGAAGTTCCTTCGCAAGTGGGTCTCTCCACATTCCCAATACCTCAGGTGTTCTTTAGGGGATCCAACAGTCCCCTTAGGTCCAAGGTTCACAGATTTATCGTTCTTTTGTGGGAGCTATTCATTTTTGTTGTAGGAATTTCCTTGCGGATTCCTTGGAATTTTTCTGAAGGGTGGGGTCTAGAAGCCCTTCTTCCACTAATTGAACTTTTCCTGTTCTTTACCCTTCCAGGCCTTGGATGGGTCATTCCTTTGTTTGTATTGTTCAAAACATGACCTTTCATTTCTCAAGGCTTCATCCAAGGTTTTGGGATTGTCAAATTCAATCCGGTCCTTATAGGACTGCGTCAAGCAACTCAAGAACCTCTATAATTTCACCTTTTCTTCTTTAATATATGACATGAACCACAACAGATCAAGGAATTTGTTAATGAGGTCCTCTATACTCATTTGGATAATATTTAACTCATATAATTCCTTGTTCTTTCTTCCATAGTAGCTTTCTGACATATATTGCTTCTTGAACTCTAACCATTCTAGGTTCTTCTCTTTTATTCCATGGGAAATCTTCAGGTCTTGCCACCAAATGTTGGCCCTTCCCTTTAGATTGTAGATGGCCATTCTTACCTTAATGTTGTTATAGTAATTACATATTCAAAAGTAATTCTTAATGTCTAGCAGCCAAGCCTCTACTTCTTCTCCGGTATTGGATTCCTATCGAAGTTGGTTGGCTTGATATTTTTAAACTCTTCTTCCAGATGATCGATCTTCCTTTTTCCGACCGACTTAACTTGATTCTCAGACTTTTGAGTTCCATTGGAGGAACTATCTTTTATTTCGGGACTGTCTGGAATTTTCGGATCTCTTCCAATCTCTGTTTGGGGTTTTTCCCCATTGTTTTTCTCTTGTAAAATCTGCAGTAATATTTCATTGATCTCCTATTGCTTCTCCTGAGCCTTCTTCAGTTGCTCATTATGTGCCTTGAAGCTCTATATTTCGACAATCAATTTTTTCATCGTTTCCAGTACTTGATTGGCTTCAGAGTGTTCTTTCTTTGGCCGCGATGTGCATGGTGCTGGTGCACCTTCTTCAGATCGATCCGCATATTAACTTTGTGAGGCCATCGTTATACCCTGTTACAGAACAACCTTGTTTGTACACAAAACATTCCAGCACAAATTGTTATGATTAGAACAAAAATTTCCATAATTCAGCGGAACTAGATGTTCCCAAAAGGCGACAGGGTTGAAACCTGTAGCTCTGACACCATATGTTACATACCCAAATAACCTGATAACGTACATTAAAAGAAAATCTTGTGTATATGGCATGGCCATGAATCTTCTCTTAATCATTCATTCCTATGCTTAATTGTTCTTACAACAGTTCTTTCCACAATTAAAATATTTCTAGGATTTAATCTTTCTGCCTTCTGCATTTCGCCATTGCGGTCTGCGGGTCGTGAAAACCTCCATATTTTACGATTTCCAATCAACTGCCTATACAGTGTATTATTTACCATAGGAGAATAGCCTGCTTCTTCAAGCTTAACTCCTGAAAGGAATGGAGTATTTCTTGGCTTGCAATATTTCATGTTGAACTTGATGAGAAAATCTGAAGCATACTTGGACTGATGTACTTTGATTCCATGTTGGGATTGAGCAATTTCAAAACCCAAGAATTGACTCAACAATCCCAAATCTATCATGGAAAATGCATGGTTCATTGCATCCTTCAAGGAGGAAATATCTTTATTTGAACTTCCTATAATCCATAGGTCATCCACATATAAAACAATAATCATCAAAGAACCATGAATCATCTTCAAATAAACATTCGGATCAAACTTGCATCGAACAAAACTCAATGACAACAGAAAGCCATCAATTTTGGCATACCAAGCCCTAGGAGCTTGCTTGAGCCCATACAATGATTTGTTTAACCTGCACACTAAATATGGATTAGAAACAAACCCTTCCAGTGGTTGCATGTAAATCTCTTCAGTGATATCTCCATTTAGGAAAACACAATTCACATCCATGTGATGTACTTCCCACTGCTTCGAAGCTGCAATGGCTAGAGCTAGCCTTATGGAGTCCATCCTTGCCACTGGTGCAAAGGTTTCATTGTAGTCAATACCATGTACTTGTGAGTATCCCTTGGCTACCAATCTTGCCTTATATTTCAAAGGTGAACCATTAGCAGCAAACTTAGTCTTGAAGACCCACTTACACTGAACTAGCTTCCTCCCTGGGGGAAGATCAACCAGTTCCCAAGTGTTGTTCTTCTGGAGCGAGATTAATTCTTATTTCATGGTTGTTTTCCATATTGGATCATGTGCTACATATTCATATGTCTGTGGATCTGATTCAACCATCAGATATCACTTCTCATCAAATAGAGGATCTTTCACACAAAGGGCACTCTCAAATTGAGATCTAGTCCTCCTAGTGTCATTAGGATTTCCAGCTAGTTCCCCAACTGCATGAATGGTCTTTGCTGCCCATTTTGATCTTGTAGGACTATTAGGATATGTAATTAAATCATCATTATCATACATATAATAATCAGCAAACTCATTAGTCTCTTCACTTACAATCAATGGTTTTGGTGATGAAGATGACTCTCCAACTTCAACTGTTGCTAAAAGCTCTTCTTCGAACTGAACACTTCTTTCAATGAAAGCTTTGTTAGTGTTCAAGTTGATCAGCTTGTACCCTTTTGAATCTTCAGAATTGTAGTAGGGATTTCACCGTAGCTACAGGCAGGAACGGCTACCTTCCATCTATAGGATGGAAGGGTAGGGTTCCAGTATGTGGAAGAAAACTTGCACAGAAATGTTAGCTTTGAGCCATGGAAACCCTGGAGGAAATGGTTAGAAAACAAGAGATGGCTACAAGAAATCAATGGGAGAGCCTGCAGAAAACCATTAGCAAACAAACCTGCAAACAAAAAAAGTTATAAAACTAAAATAACAATGAAAGAAACATGGTTATACCTTCAGTCTTGGTGGAAATGGGCCACCATGCCCTAGCTTTGGAAGCACCTCTCTCTATGGGATGGAGTCTTGGCTTGTGGAGCAATGGAGGAGATGGGGTGAATGACTTGAGAGGCAAAGAGTCTCAAGGCACTCACATGGGCAGCATACCGATAGGGAGAGAGGAGTGTTTTGAGAGTGACCCCCACCCCTCTATTTATAGTTTTTTCTAGAGATTTAGGGTTTTAAGCCCTTGGTCAGGGATTTAGCCCCTTTTTGGGATTTAAGCCCTTGGTCAGGGATTTAGCCCCTTTTTGGGATTTAAGCCCCTTTCTCCCAATTCTAAGCTCCTTTGGGGATTTTAAGCTCCTTTGAGGGGTTTTATCCTCTTTTGGAGGTTTTAGCCCCTATGAGAGATATTTTGTCTCTTTTTAGGGGTTTTTAAGCCCCTTTTCATGTTTTTGAGCCTTTGCAAGGGTGTGGGGGTCAAATGAGGATAGTGCGATAGATGTCTTTGGGTACTGTAGTCCACGTAGAGCTCATTGAGGGAATTTTTGGGTTAACAAATTGCCCCTTGATGTGTGAGGGCAGGAGCTCATCGTATGGCTGACGGACATCATAGGATTTTCTGGGGAGAGGTGGTGCTTCCTGGGCTGGGGCATGGTGGATTTTGGTTTTTGTATTAATATGGTTCCCATCAATGGGTGAGACAAAAATAATGTGTGACATGTATATGGACGAGGTGAGCATCCCCAGGCTCATAACGATGTCAAAAGAATAATGTGATCTAATCTCTATACTGCAAGAGCCGATCGTGTACAACTGTTGTTACAATAGTGGTTGCCTCGATAAGAGGATGAATACAATACTGATCTAAAGAACTACTACATTGAACCCATGGCATTCTCATGTAATGCTATATCTTCATGACTGATAGTCTGTTGGATCTGGAATGGTACATAGCTGTAGGTACTTACTGACGGAGAGTCAAAGTCTCTGTGGTAGAAATATACTGCTTCAATCATAAATCTATATAGAAGCACTGCTGGGGATTCTTAACACTATCTCCAATGCAACCTGAAAATCACAAGGGACATGAACCTGTTGGGGTCCCTCAAATAGACTCATCAATGTGTTAGAGTCAGGTGACATCTGGGGTCTTCGACCAGATATTGTGCGGACCAATACCCTGTACAAATCTCAATGGTGTGATGATGTAGCTGGAGTCAAGCACATGAGAAACAACCATCTCGATAGGCACTAAGGACTCCTCTCAAGTGGTCCAAGGAACTCATCAATGAGGTTAATGAAACCATGATACAGGGACCTATGGGTCTATCCTCTGGAATATGTGTGTTGTTGTCGACAAAGAGAGACCTGCAACTAGCCAAGGCAATGGTGTTTCCTTGACCAGAATCACGAGGGAGATAACCGAAAGATGTGAGGAAATCTAAGGATTAACCCACTGAATGGGGGAGGAGGGGTGGTGGAACAGGGGTAGAGGGAGTATAGTGGACTCAAACTTTCTTTGTTCAAAGTATGAAGGAAGGGTGGACCAGGGAGCAAATGAAACTACCTCATGGGAAAGGGATCATAGCTGTAATACTGAGAATGTAACTGTGGATGGGAAATAATTGGGGGAGGTAGACACTTTTGGTATTGATGGGATCCAAGGAAGACACATCGCACAGTACTCTGAACAAAGGTGACCCAAAGTGGGAATGTTGTCGAAATGTTATATGTGGGGTGGTGTCTAAAGAGATCGTTGTGGTACGATCTCATGGAATTTTAGCGATCCCAAGAAAGTGAATGCTTGATGGTGCTTTAAATTTTAGAGAGTCTAAAAGCATGAAGAAGATTCCAGTGGGGTCTCTTTTTCATTGATAGTCTCTTGTGCTAAAAAAAGGTTAAAAGTATACATAGGAGAGCTTTCCCATCCTTTGGGGGATGGGAGACTTATTTACCATTGGTAGTCCAATCAGGCTGGAAAAGGTTAAACATGTACTGACTGGACGGTCATTCAGATACTTTTCGGTCATGAACAAAACCAAGTTTGCTCGGAGATATTTTCTTGATGAGAAGGTTGGGAAAGAGCTTAACGACAACCCATGGTGATATTTTTCATAGAGTTCGGCCCCTATGCCTGAGAAAGCATAAAAGGATGCAGAGGGGAACGGTCTTGGCTTGAATTTGCCAAGGTGGTCCTTTTCAGATGATAGTCTACATGGTCCGCAAAAGGACATAAACGAAACGATGTAGACTCCCTTTCTTATACTTTAACGAGCGAGAAGGGAAGCAGCTGTGCTTGACAATATTTTCATTCTTTTAGGAGTCAGAAAAGAGCTTAAAATAAACTCTAGTATGGTCAACCGATCGAGGGGGAACTGATGGTGCCCCCATGTTGGGACAATGGAAAATGGTCCAAAGGCAATTCGTGTAGTATGGATGTAGCAGGTGGCTCTTGAACATACCAATACATGCACGGGACAGATCGCGGCAGAGGCACACAAACCGAGGTGGCTCTCGGACAGAGGTCAAGAGAGACTTGTGTGAGTTATGGTGGATGGAATAGACTACATATGATGTGAGTGCGACTCCGGAGATAGTTATATGTGAAATAAATGATCCACCCTTCGGGAAGTGATCTAGGAACCCGCATGAGTTGTGGTGGATGGATTAGACAGCTATATGCTGAAATAGTAAAATGGTGTGCCCTTCGTGGAGATGGTCCGGAGTCCCACATGAGTTGCAGTAGGCAGGTGTGACACAAGTACAGGTCCAGAGACACTTACATCACATTGTGGTACTTAAACTGTGGCAACTCTCAGGAAGTGGCCCCAAAAATTACTTGTTAAACATGAGACAATGGTCTCATTAAAAGATAGAGGACATACTTCTGAGCCCGGAGGTGTGATGGGTGTCTCAAACAGACTCTGGGCGTCTCTAACTAGTAGTTAATGGTGCTACCCCTCATTTGTGGTAAAAAAATTGCAAAACAAAAAAGGAAAACAAAGCGACCCATTGGTGATTTTAAGCGTAAAATCTCTTGAGGTAGATCCCATTATGGGGGTTCTCCAAAAGTTTTCCATTAGATTCAATAAGGGTGTATTCCCCTTTTCCAAGGCAATGGTGGATGACGTATGGGCCATACCACATTGACTCGAACTTGAATTTGCTCAACTTATCATTGGGTTGGTCATAAACTAGAACCATATTGCCTTCGCTAAAGGTGCGAGGGTGGACATGGGAGTCATAATGGTATTTTGATCGTGTTTTTGCTGCTTCGATGGATTGGAGGGCAGCTCGACGGTCTTCTATGGTTTTCTCAAGTTGGAGGAGTCATTCTTCTAAAGGGGAAGTGTCAGGAAGGATTTCTAATGTGAGGTAGAGTGATGGGATCTGGCACTCTATAGGGAGTACTGATTCAATACCATGTACTAAATGGAAAGGGGTGAAACCGGTTGTGGTTTTTGCGGATGTGTGATAAGCCCATAGGGAGGAGAACAACATGTGATGCTACTTGGTTTTATGGTTTCCTACCATCCTTTGGAGCATTGTTTTGATGATTTTGTTGACTACTTCAACTTGGCCATTGCCTTGAGGTTAGTAGGAAGATGAGTATTGGTGTTCGAATTTCAACATGGTTGAAAGCTCAGTCCTAACGACGTCTTCAAAGTGTTTACCATGGTCTGAGACCAATTGTTTGGGGACACCAAATCATGAAATAACGTGGTTAAAGAAGAAAAGTGCCACCATTTCACTTTTGCAATCAAATGTGGGCATTTCATCGACTCACTAAGTGAAGTAATCAACATCCATAATGATGTATTTATGACGTTGGATGAGGCAGGGTTGATTGTCATGAATTCGATTTCCCATTTGCAAAAGGGACCGACTGTGACTAAGGAGTGTAATGGTGTAGGGGGGGTTCTTGCCTTTGGGGAAAAGAGATGACAGTTACAACAGTGTTTGACTACCTCTATGCAATCAAGGAAGATGGAAGGCTAGAAGTAGTTGACACGTAGAATCTTCTGTGTGGTTGCCAGACCTGAAAGGTGGCCACCGCAGGCTCCACTGTGATAGTCATTAAGGACTGTCTCGGCCTCATCATGGGTGAGGCAATGACATAGGATGGTATCAATGCCTCGACGATATAGAACATCTCCAGTCAGAATATGGCAAGTGGCTTGATGTCGGATGCGTCACCTGTCCTCATGATTTAAGTGGGCTGCAAACTTCTGTGTGTGTAAATATAGAAGGACGCCCCCATACCATGGGTCTTCTGTGGATATGATGAATAGAAAATCATCAGGAGGTCATCCTTGGGTGGTGGTGATGTGGTCAATAGGGGCAGATCTGTCATGAGCGCGGCCAACATGAGTGCTTTTGTGCTTTTCGGGGAAACAAATTCCTAGTCGAATTCTTGGAGGATGACTACTCACTTCGCCGTGCGGCCTCGTAGAAGGCAACAACTTAAGAGGTACCGCATTGGATTGGAATCAACCACTACACGGGTATGGTTTGTAATGATGTAGTGGCGTAACTTCCGAGCCAAGAAAACAATGGCAAGGGCTAGTTTCTCTTCAGGTGAATATCGTAGTGAGGGACCTGTCAGCTTCTGGCTGACGTAATAAATCACGTGCTTTTGGTGAGCATCATCTTCCTGGACCAAGAATCCAGCAATGGCATTCTCCGAGGCCGACACATAAATAATGAAGTCTCGGGTGAAGTTTGGTTCCAAGAGTAATGGTGCAGAAGCTAGGGATTATTTGAGTGCATCAAACGATTCTTGTTCTTGTTGATCCCAAACAAAGGGATTTTTGTGCAGAGTAGGCATATGAATCCATGGGATTTTGTTGCATACTCTGGTACAAAGTGGTGAACAAAGTTGGCCTTGCCTTGGAGGCTCTGCAGTTGGTGCCGAATTCGGTTGTCCGTTAGTCGAATTCGACTATCATTGTAATAATGAAATAATAATAATAATATATTAGATGATTTAATAATTACAAGGGAAGCTCACCTTTATAGGCTTTGAGCGTGTAAACTGAAGGGTTACACCCTTTCATAAGATAATTAACTAATCTAAATAATATTTTATTTTATAGTTGTTACATTTCCACTTCCTTTAAGGAAGCTTTGTCCTCAAAGCTTAAGTAGTTTTCTAGTGTCGTTCTTTATTCTGACTCGGTGTCGGTATTAGAATCGGACGAGGTCTCTTGTGCAGAGAATTGCACTTCCTTTCCATTGATGATTTTGTGTTGTATTGTCTCATTGTTCCTACATTTATGACTAGGGGTCCAACCATCACTGCATCAACGACATATGTTTTTCTTCTTTTTTCTATTAGCAGCGTAACTGTTAGATGACTTCAATCTATTTTCCATTTCATAGGCATATGATTGAGGTTTGTGGCATTGATGACCGGGTGACCAAGTATCTACACAATACCTACATTGTGTCTCTTTTTCTTGCCGATAATGGTTATCCCCTCTTGTTTTAATTCCTTCTAATTTGCGTTCTACGGCTTTTGCTTTATGTCTTGCCACTTCTACGTTAGGTATTTCATGCAACTTTAACTCTTTTTCGAGGTATGGTTTAAGACCTCCTAAATAAGTTTCGAGTCTTGGCTTGTCAGACAACCCAAATACTCGTGTCGATAAGTATTACCACTAATGTGTGAATTCCTCAATGTTTCCGACTTGTTGTAGTCTGGTAAGTTTAGTGAAAAATTCATCTTCTTTGATTCCTTGAAACCTATTAAAAAAATCAGTTTTGAACAAGTTCCAGGTGTAGGTAAAATTATCTCTCTTCCACCATAAGTACCAATTATAGGCGTACCCCTCCATATGCATTGACGCATATTTCACCTTCTCCTCGTCAGATTGAATGTTGTAAATGTCAAAGTATTCTTTTGCTTTGTTTAGCCAAGCAACACATTGGTCTTCACTCCCATTGTATTTCGACAACTCTATTTTTGCTTTAGGTGGGTGCACTTTGTAAGGAGGACGTTGATTTCCTTTTGCCTTATGGTTTGATGGTGGCTCAGAACTATTAGACGATGAAAGTGACATATCTGAATTGCTTCGTTGTTGGTGGAGCTTTTTGGCTTTTTTATTCTCTACTATTTTACGTATAGTGTCTATTCTGCTGTTTAATAGTGCCTCCATGTCTGGCAGTATTTGTGTTTCTATCTCTTGCTTAAGCGTCGCATTGTTAATCTTTATTTCTTTTTGCAATTCTTCTTGATTATTTGCGAGTGTTTCTTGGGTGGCAACATGAAATGAGGCATCTAGCATGTGTGGAGCGCTGACTTGGCCCAGACTGGGTATGAGCCTTTGTAACATCTCGATTAATGTATTATGGTTCTGCGTCATGGTGCTCATGTTCTGTGTTAAGGTGTTTATGTTTTGCATCATGGTACTCATTTTGTCATCCACGTCTTTTTGTTTTTCATTCAAGATTTCAAGTTTTTCGTCGAGCCTTCTTTCTAGTACCATAACAAGCTCGTCTTTGAGTAATGTATTGTTATTTTGCATCTTTTCCTTCAAGCCTTCTTGGTTAGCGACAATGGAATTTATGTCCTTCTCCATTTTTTCGATCTTCTCTTTCAGTTCCTCCATGGTCTTGGACCTTGTATACGGAGGTGTGTATTTTGGCACTATTTTGGCTTTTGAGCTGAATTGAATAATAATATATTAATTATTATTATTATTATTATTATTATTATTATTATTATTATAAAGTATATAATATTTTGTATATAGTTTTTTTTTAATATTATTTATATTATAATAAATATAATATTTGATTTTTTTTAAATATATTATTAAAAGTATATTATATTGCAAAATATTTGAAATAATATAATATAATATATATAGTATTATATTATTATAGTATATTATTTCTTTGTTTTTGTTGTTGCAGGTTAGCGTGGAGATAATGGGCCGTGTGAAGCAACATATTTGTGTGAAGTGGAAGATGGGAGAAATGGGCAGTGAGCAGCAAATGGACGCACGCTGGTTGTTTTGCAACGTTGGGTAGAGCGTGGTAATGAACTGCGCACGGGAGGAGAGGAGCAACGGCCGTGTTGGAGCTTGCTGCGATGGGAATGGGCGCGTGGAGATGAAGGAGAAGTAGGGAGTGGTGGGGGATAGTGGAGTAGGCTAGGGCGTGGGGATGGGAGGCAGTGGGGGATTTGAAGACGGTGGCGACTAGCAGTGGAGAAGAGTGCCTAGGAGGAGAAAAGTGGCCCGGTGTGGAGTACAGTTGGAAGGGAGCAGGTGCGCAGAGGCTGGAGGGGCGAGGTTATGGAGAGCGGATGGGGAGATGAAGAGGGAGCAGTGAGGGAGGTATGAGGTATGGGTAAAATGGAGTAGCTAAAAAATCAAAAATTTATGAGCTGAGTCTGAGCTAGTTGATGAGTTGAGTCCGAGCTCAAAGTACAGGAGCGAATCTGCTCTGATACCAAATGGAGCAACTGAATCCAGTTGTTCGTTAGTCGAATCCGACTATAATTGTAATAATGAATATGAATAATAATAATATATTGGATGATTTAATAATTACAAGGGAAGCTTGCCTTTATAGGCTTTGAGCGTGTAAACTGAAGGGTTACACCCTTTCATAAGATAATTAACTAATCTAAATAATATTTTATTTTATAGTTGTTACAAGTTTGTGGTGGGGGGAGATCAAGGATAGCTTGAACTTTGAGGGGGTCAACTGTTATCCCTTTGTGGGATACAATGAACCCGAGTAGACGGCCTGCTAGGACACAAAAATTGCACTTTAGGGGATTCAAGTGAATTTTGTGCTTGCGACATCACAAAAAGACTTGCCGCAAGTCGTCTATATGTTGTGCTCGTTTTGGTGATCAGGCGGTAAGGTCATCCAGGTAGACCAATATGATGTGGATTAGGTCATGGAAATAGTATGTCATGGTATGCTAGAAGGTGGCTCCAACATTCTTTAGACCAAAGGGCATTACTCGATACACGAATGTGCCCCATGGGGTTGTGAATGCAGTCTTGTAATGATATTCTTTCTGGATCTAAATTTGGTTATATATGGAAAAGTCGTCCATGAAGGAAAATACCTCATGTCCGGCGCATGCATTAATAATCTGATCGATGAAGGGTGCTGGGAAGTTGTCTTTGGGACACGCCCAATTCAGATCACAGAAGTCTGTGCAAATGTGGATGGTACCTTTTTTTATTATTCACAGAAATAGGATTTGAAACCTAGGTGGTGTAAGCAATGGGGTAAATGAAGCCGTTTGTGTGCAGTTTCTCTATTTTGGATTTGACCGCGGAATCTTTGGAGGGGTGGATGGGTCATTGCTTTTGGCGCATGGGGGCCACATCGGGCCATGTGTCGATGTGGTGTTCCACAATGGATGGATCCATCTCGGGCATTTCAGTGTAGGACCAGGTGAAGATGTCACAGAACTCTTAGAAGAGCGCTTTGTAGGAAGCGACTTCTTTCGAGGAGCAGGATGCCCCCAACATTAATTCGTCAACAACCTTAGGATTGGTTGAGATGTTGATTTTGATGGTTGGCGATATGTTGGCCATGTTCCCTTCTTCAAAGGAATCTCATTTCGGGATGGGATTCTTGAACCAGTCGACTTTCCCATGAATGAAATCTTTTGTTTCAATGGAAAAATGGTCAGAATGTGACACAAGTTCTTCGGGGAGGAAGAAAGAGCGATGGTGCATGTCGTCCCACAGGTATTCCAGAGCGGTTAAGGCTTCAAGTATCTCCTCATCATTGCAAAAGAAACAAAGAGACAGGTTTGATGGACCATCAGTGATGGTGGAGATAAGAGGGTCTGTGGAACTGGACATCATATAAATGGACATGGTGTCTGAAGAAGGAGGTGGGGGATGGACTTCTTCGATCAGAGTGATCTCAGATTCAAGGGCATGTTATCGAAGGTTGGCTAGGGTCGTTTGAAACTTAGACAAGTCCTGGAAGTGGTGAGAATAGTGTCCATACAATCCGCAAAGGTCGCAAGCATGGTTTGTTCTCAACGGCTTGTTTCTCACTATTGGCCTGCTTGGGAGTTCAACCACAGGGATGTTTTCCATTATATCCATGGTGTCCAAATGCACATGGATTATGGGAATCTCAGGGCATTTTTGAGTTGCATGGCCCTGTTATTCATAGACGGCACAAGGAGGGATCTGTCGAGGTTCAGCGGTAGCTTTCACGTTTTTTCCCTTGGCCCTTTTTGGGTGGGACGGTGTGGGTGCAGGTGTGGTGGTTGGTTTTTGTGGGCTAGGTGGAGGATGAGATCTGAATGCAATGGGTTGCACAGTGGTTAAGATGACCTGTGGCATCGGAAGTTGGGCCGGTGGATCGAGGTACCACTCGGGAATCCCCAATGTGAAATTGGGTAAGTTTAAGGTAGCCATTACTGGCTTACTCATGACACGGGCGGGAGAAATAGGAAGGGAATTGTGTGGGCTGGGGAGGAGCCCAAATAAATTCCTAATGGTTGTATGTGGGAATGGGGTTGTGGTTGTGGCTACGCATAATGTTGCGGCTGCGAATGATGTTGCGGTTGTGGATTATGTTGTGGCTACTATTGGGGATGCAGCTACGGTTGATTTTTAGGTGCAGTAGTGTTGGATGAGAGCATGCACAAATCTGCAGTCTCATTTGGTGTTGGTGGTGGTGACACTAAGGGGAAGGAAGCTGTCATGGTGGTATCGGAAAACAACCCAGGGCCCACATTCAATAATGGGGAGGCTGGTATGTTGTCAACCATGGTGTTGGCCACAGGGATAACATTTGTGGGTGTGGTTAGCCCTTGCGGATTGGTGGTATTGATCATATGGATAACATTGGTTGGTGCAATTAGCCCTTGTGGATCATGATAAGTTAGTTGGTCAACCGTCATGATTTTCCCTTCGTGAGGGAACATCATGAGATGGAAAATAGTTGATGCTACAGCTCTCATGGCATACATATAACTTCTCTTGAGGAGAAGATTATAGTCCAACTGAGCATTGACAACCTCTATGTCAATCAATACTGTTTTCCCAGCTAATGTGATGGGAATGTGAGGAAGAATACCTTGGGCTTTAATGGGGTGGCCATCATAAGCAAGCAGAGTAGTAGCAGATGGTTGTAGAATTGGGGACCCAAGCTTCTTCCAGACTAAGGTTGACATAACACATGTGGATTCCCCCTCGTCTATGATGCATTGGTGCACGACCAAATTCCGAATGGATACCGGGATTTGGAAGGAAATGGTTGATGGCATCGGTGGTTCTCCATCCTTTATGTCGAATGTGATCAACTTGGAGTCAAATGGGTCTATAGTACCAAGGGCGGCTATTGTTATACCAAAATCCTGTCATCATCATGTGATAAGACCTTAGACATACCTATTTTCCCTTAATCCCAACACTTGGAGTGGAAACCCATGTTGATTGTCAATATTTCATAAAAAGACTCAACACCGCGCTTTCCCATTTATCCATGAGTGGTACCTTGCTTGCACCACCTATTCCTTGTTGTCTATAAGTGGTGCCACCACTTATAGCCCTTGGTCCATAAGTGTTTCTTACCTGAACCGCTCTGTCATAGAAGGAGAAAAGTGGTACCCTAGGTAAAATGGGAAAAAGAGAAGATTCTCGAGGCTTCTAGATCATGAGCCTCGTGTCCTCCCTTATCCCTATCATTATGGGTCAGTTGAGCTCGAGATCCCCCATCATAGGATCTTAGAGGCCACCTCATCCAAAAATATATCAACCATTCCTATCCATCGAGCCTTATAAATACAAGCTCACATCCATGGTTGAGGGGGAGAACCATTGAAGTATTGTTACGTTGTTGGATTGACCACTTGGCCCAAGCCATTAGAGAGCATAGAGAGAAAAGTTGGAGCTTATGGGGATGAAAGTTTTGGTTTCATGGAGATGCATGTCAACACTAAGGATTAATTGGTTGTAAACTTCTCCATTTTAATCTTAATGCAAAGCTGATTTCCGCCCCACTTTACTGTTGTTGTTTGATTTCACATGTAAATGTTGTTGGATTCCTTAGTCACTGACATGGATTAATATATTATGTTCTGGTAGCTTTGGTGTGTTTGCGTGTTTAATCTGATTGCAGGTACACAGGTTTACTATCGAAGCAGGCATTCCAGGTATCTAAGATATCCAGGGAGGGTCTTCATCCTTTGTCGTTCATTTGTTCTGGATTTGAACCATTCAGACCAGAGGAACAAATTTTGTCCACAAAAGGTGAAATATTCCTACTAACAAATCAGGCTACTCCACTGGGGAGTTAGAGGAAAACCCAGAGAGGAAAACCTTAGCAGGAAATAGTCTTAGAAACATGGATTATGTAATGGGGGAAACCTACCAACCTCTGGATATCATGTTGGATAGGAGCAGGTTTGAGAGCATAGTTTACCTTTTGGTTTCAAGCTTGCATAAAAATGAAACCATGTCACGAGCATAGTTCCCATTCTGTGTCAATCTTGTTAAAAAATGAAATAGATGGCTCTGAGCAAAGTTCCCATTCTATGTCAAGCTCGTTAAAAAATGAAATGGATCTACTTAAGCATAGTTTACCTTTTGGTTTCAATCTTGCATAAAAATAAAATCATGTTCCAAGCATAGTTACCTTCTGTTTCAAGCTTGTGTAAACATGAAACAGATCCCCTTCCCTTGAGTCGAGTCTTCACTTTAGTGTTAGAACTTGAACCTTATTTTCGCCTGTCGGATTCTCGTTCTTCTTACCCCCCTGGTGAACATTTTCACATTAGTAACCAGGTTTTTAGGTTGGGTATGGAAGAAGATTTGTCTAATGAAATGAAGCTTGGGGGCATGTCGAGCCGCTAGAAACCATGCTAGGGGTAAGCTTTGCTAGCAATCATGCTGGGGGCAAGATTCCAAAATCTGTATATCATGTTAATGGGATTTTTTAAGCATAATTTACCCATTGGTTTCGATCTTGTGTCAAAATGAAACCAATCTTCGAGCATTCTTTCAACTGATCTTCGAGCTCGTTAAAAACAGTAAGATGGGGTTGAGCTTACTTTTCATTTTTTGTGCTCTGGTTAAAACATGAAAAGTGGTTTTAGCTTAGTTTATTACTTTTTCATGCTCTAGATTCAAAACATGAAAAATTCTAATGGAGTCCTCTTTAAACTCTTTTTAGGCTTCCTAAATACGAAAATATTGTCGAACGATCTTGTCTTCTTCACACACGTTAAAGCATTTGAAGAGTCATCCATCCGACGATAGGTTATCTCTTTTTCAGTTCGGATAGGACTATTTACGAAAAAGGAAGACTCCAGCTGATCATGACTGGAAGAGTTCTCTAAGGTATGATTTTACACTTTTTCGAGCCTTAGAGACTAAATCATACGACAAAAGGACCCCTTTGTATTCTTCTTCCGTAATTGTTCAGACTCTCTAAACATGAACGATGTCGAGTTTTCTTTCATTGGACTCATTAAATTAAACATTGAGAGACCCATTTTGGGAACGAGCCCCTCCTCTCTTAGGTTCGTAAAACATATGAGTCTGGACTTGTCTTCCGACAAAGCTATATCGAGTGTTTGTTATCCTCTTTGAACTCGTAAAACCAAAAAGAGGAACTCATCGATCATGATGGGGGAAAATGCGAAGGGAATCATTTTGCAAATAAATGGCAATAGTTTGTCATTACCTTTGAACATGGCACTTGTCTGCACATCATGTCAGTCAAATGGGTATTCAGCTAATCTCTGTGATGATCCACTTTCATGAGTCACATCACTCCTTTTAGTCTTTCAAAAGAATGCATTGTCCACTATCGCATTGTGTGTTTGTCCCGTTCAATCATGCTGCCAATTCTTTTTGTTGTGCTGCCCGTTGTTCAAAGGGGATTTGAAGAATTTTTTACCTCTGTAGTCAACACAGTCTTTGTGTTAGTACTTTTGAGTTAGTCCTATGGTTACTACATTCACATCATTCCAAAACTATGTTTCGAGTTTCATATCATCGATGTGGGACTCATCATGGCCCTCCTTTGATGAGACTATCCCCATCAACATCAACTCATTATCCAGGAAATAGTATTCGAAACAAAAACTTAGTACCTTGAGATTTGTATGCCTTAATGACAGATTCTCTTGCTCTCGACATTGGTTCACATCATTGGCCTTTGATCGATAGAATCGACTGGGTGTTCGAAATCAGGACATCTATTCACACTCAGTAGATTGTACTAGGGTACCTTGGGAATCATTGACATTAATGGCGATCTCCCTCGCACTTGTTAATGGTTCACATCATTGGCCGGTAATCAAGTGGTTTCTACCATGTTCAACTTCAGATCATTGTAATCACATGGATAGAATCGTACTTTGTGGAAGATGAGACAAAGACCCTGGGTATTTGTTTAAAGTGCTCATTGCTTTTCCCCAGGTTGCGATGGAGTTTTGTATGTCTAGCATGGATCCACATTTTTATGGTCGTGGCTATGCTCAAATTTGGCTATGCTCAAATTTGCGTCTGTATGACATAGATCTACATTGTATGTCTGGTAGCTATGTCCAAGTTTGAGTATTTTATCACATGGATCTATGTTGTATTCTAGTAGCCATGCTTGTTTATTCCTTCCATGGATCTGCCTTGTATTGGTCTGTAGCCATGAGTTGGTTACTTCTGTCTATGAGTCAAAAATATTGATGTACTACAGATTCCTACTTGACTACATGCTCCGATCGAGCTGACATTTTCACCTCGTAACAACGACTTGTTCTCTCAAAGCTCTCATTTATCGTATCCCTCTAAGACTCATGCTTTGGGGGGAATCCTCTTATACCAAAATCCTATCATCATCATGTGATAAGACCTTTGACATACCTGTTTTCCCTTAATCTCAACACTTGCAGTGGAAACCCATGTTGATTTTCAATCTTTCATAAAAAGACTCAACACCATGCTTTCTCCTTTATCCATGAGTGGTACCTTGCTCGCACCACCTATTCCTTGTTGTCCATAAGTGGTGCCACCGCTTATAGCCCTTGGTCCATAAGCATTTCTTACCTGAACTACTCTGTCATAGAAGGAGAAAAATGGTACCCTGGGTAAAATGGAAAAAAGAGAATATTCTCGAGCCTTCTAGATTATGAGCCTCGTGTCCTCCCTTATCCCTATCATTGTGGGTCAGTTGAGCTTGAGATCCCCCATCATAAGATCTTAGAGGCCACCTCATCCACAAATATCTCAACCATTCCTATTCATTGAGCCCTATAAATACAAGCTCATATCCATGGTTGAGGGGGAGAACCATTGAAGTATTGTTACGTTGTTGGATTGACCACTTGGCCCAAGCCATTAGAGAGCATAGAGAGCAAAGTTGGAGCTTATGGGGATGAAAGTTTTGGTTTCATGGAGATGCATGTCAACACTAAGGATTAACTGGTTGTAAAATTTTCCATTTTAATCTTAATGCAAAGCTGATTTCCACCCCACTTTACTGTTGTTGTTTGATTTCACATGTAAATGTTGTTGGATTCCTTAGTCACTGACATGGATTAATAGATTATGTTCTGGTAGCTTTGATGTGTTTGTGTGTTTAATCTGATTGTAGTTACACATGTTTACTATCAAAGCAGACATTCCAGATATCTATGATATCCAGGGAGGGTCTTCATCCTTTGTCGTTCATTTGTTCTGGATCTGAACCATTCAGACTAGAGGAACAACTTCTGTCTGTAGAAGGTGAAATATTCCTGCTAACAACTATTAAGGCTTTTCGCTATGTTGTGAAAGTTTTAAGCACCTCAAGAGTGGACATAGCCATAGGTGTTTGGGCCAAGTCATCCAGGATGTTGTAGCTTACAGCAGCTCTAGCCGTGATGTTGTTGGCCACCCGCCGTATGGGGGGGTGTGGGGGAAAAGGGGGTAAATGAAGAGGTGTATTGGTTGTTTTGGACATGGATGCCTCTAATGGGTTAGCAATTTTGGTGTTAGTTCTGTACTGATTTAGTCTATTCTATAAATTAACCTCTTCGGTTGTCAAGGCTAGCAGGAGGTGAACACCTGTTTCTGTTGTCGTAGGTGCACCCGAGGCGGTGGGATTGGGTTTGGGAGCAGGTGCAGTTGCTACCAGTCCTTGGACTGGTAATGGGTTTTGGAGCACCATGGGTGGAGGTCCTAGTGGTGCCGAGTTGGGTTGAGTTGGGGATGCCATATTGGTAGCATGCTGAACTTCATTATGAATGGCCTGCTTAGTGCGACCCATGAAGGGGCACTCATGTGTATATTGCTTGTATACCTTGCATAGTTTGCATGGTTGATTCATGCGTAACAGACCGTTGCATCTAGGTTTGTTTGGTTGTTGAGGGTTTTGAGCTGGTCGGTTGGCCTCGGTGTTGTTGGGAGGATTTGGTTGTTGACCACCTCCTTGCAGTTGGTTGTTGCCTTGTTTCCTTGCTCGGTTGTTTCTAGCTTGCCCTTGTTGGTTATTGGGGGACTTTTGGGTGGGACGGTTTTGTTGTGCAAACACTTGTCCCAAAGGAGTAGGCAGAACTGGGGTGGGGATTTGAGTGGCTTGCACTAGTGGTGCATAGTAGACTTGGGGAGCTGGGGGTGCTACAAACATGGGCATCTGTGCCACATATTGTTGCGACGGCCATGTGGGTGCATGGGTCTACTATTGTGGTGTCGGTTGTGCATCAGAGGTTGTAACTCCAGACTAGGACATCATTCATGCATAGTCAGGAGCTTAGTTTGGGTAGGAAACACTAGGGGTGCTGCTTGGTTGTGGTGGCACAGTAGGTGGTGCTATGATTGGTGGGAGACAGAATCTATGATGCCATCTGTGGCATGGGATGCCCCCGGTGCATCCCGGTAGGAGGTGCCTGCACAGGGAGCGTTTAGAATGATGGTGTAAAGGTACCCAGACTATGCATAAATGAGGTCAAACTGTTGGGCCTTTAAGATGGCCTCTTCCTCTGTTTTGGGACGTTCGGATGCGATGTCCTTGGCTATGGGTGGCAACAATGTTTTCAAGAACTAGTCCAGGAAGATCCTGTCATCAAGATTGATCTTGCACAAGCTACGATGTTGCCTCCACTCGTGGATGTGGTCAGTGATGTGAGTCATAGTTTTTTGGTAGCAAGATAGCAAGATTTCCATTCCTTCGTCATATCTGACGGGGAGCTAGAAATACTGTAGGAACATAAAGGACAAGGAGTTGAAGTCTGGGTACTTGGCTTGTGGTAGCTCAATGTACCACTTGGCTGCAGCACCTGTGAGGGTGTGTTGGAACATTCTTATTATGATCAAATAATCTACAATGTTGTTTGATGAGCACCATAAGTGAAACGTCATGATATGGTTTTGGGGGCACTCCCCTGCTTTCCCTTCAAACTTAGGGATGTCTGAGGGGAGCTTGGTTGGCATGGGAGGCCAAAAGGTTTGATGACAGATGGAGTCATTAGTTAACCTAGCCAAGTCAGGCAGGTTGAGGAATTCCATGAAGGGGAGGTTTGACCCAAGGTTGATGTGTGACGGACCAGCAATGGTGGTGGGGTTTGCAGGAACATGATGTACCTGCATGACTGGGGGCACTTGTGGAACAGTTGTATACATGCCATTTCCCCCATGTATGGTAAGCAAAACAACATGATCGGAAGGCCCACTGCCCCCAGGTATGACATGAGGGACAGTGTGAGTGGAAGGGCCATTGCCCCCATGTATGGCAGGAAGGACAGTGTGGGAGGAAGTGCCACTGCCCCCATGCATGACAAATGGAACCATTTGACTGGTAAGTATGGGTGGAGGCAGCTAACTTATGATAGTCTCCATGAAATTGCTAGGACCACCCGCAAGGGTATTGGTGGTGGTGTGAGGTATGGACATGGGTCCACTACCAATAACCAAGCCAAAAAGTGAATCCGGGTTTACACCAGCCATGGGGCTAGATGGTGCAGTGTGTAAATCTGGCTCAGATTGATATGATTCTGAGTCTGATTCAGAGGCTGTATGGCCTTTCGATGGTGTAGAGGGTCATAGAGAATGGTCTCGATGGTTTTGGTTCAAGGACCCAAACTGTGGTGGATCGCCTCTTAGGCGTGAGGAAGAGCATGGGGGATCAATTGTGTCTGGTTGGTAGATCGGGGGGTTAAATTTGGTAGTAACATTCTGGACCCCGATTTTAGTGGCTTCCTATTGGCTTTCAGGTGGTCACTTGGCCACCAATACTTCTAGGAGACAGCACTTGGATTTTTCCTCATGGGAGTGATAGTCAATTGGTAGGGGTCGTTTCCCGTTTCGCTTGGCAATTCCTCTTAGTGGCCAACTACTTTGGGGTTCTCGTGGTACTCCTCATAATGAGTTTTAGGGTTGATCCCAAGTACTTCCCACAATTAAGGCAGTCAAGGACTTATGTCCTCAAAGACTGCAAGTGTTTGAATTAGTGTAAATTAATAGATTTTAATGGCCGGCTCAACGTCATGAACTAAGTTTGGTTATCTTACTTGGTATGGTTGTGTGCATGTCCATTGTATGAAAGATTGTCCATTTTGATTATTTTTTGTTATTCACTTGGTGGCTGCTTGTATGGTTTATGAATATTTCACGGATATTTTCTGGTTTATTACAGAACTTACAACATGGGTAACTTGTTATGAAATCAGTAAATTTTTAACATAAAATTTGAAACATGCCATTAATGAATCTGAACTATGGTAGACTTACTAGGTGACTTCCTTACACCTGTATTCCTCTTCGACCAGGAAAGAGTGTTGGGATCTCAACAAAATGGGACCAAGCCCATTCGTAGATCCTCAGGTCACTCTCTGAGTGCAAGGTCTGTCAATAGGGAGTACGTGAATGCTGTGAGGCCCCCTGGAAATCTTCAGGGAAGAAGAAGCCTAAATGGCTTCGGGAGGGCCTGAAGGAAGCTAAATATTTTGGAATGCCCAAGGAACCAGTGAGGACTATCGTGATGCCAGACCAGTTATGGATGGAAGACTGTTGGAAGCCGCTGATGCATGGAATCATTTCTCTGCATGCAATAGGCAGGGGTTTTTTTTTCCCAGTACATCGAGAAGTCATACGTGCATCTACAAAACCCAAAGAGCTCACTAGGACTGTTGGAGCAGGGTCCCACAGCTACAGGAAAAGCTGCTACATCAGGACAGGGAAGTCAAAGAAGACAGTACCTGAGTGGCCAAGAAGAGAGAGCTCAACCACTACATTCAAGGCAGCGGCGAAGACAGGAGGGTTCAACTACCCTCATAAAGGAAAAGGAGCAACGGGCCGAGGTATTGAAGATGAAGGATAGAAGGGGAGCAACCGAGGAAGCGATGCCCATACCCACGATCAGCGTCGAGAAGCGTGGAAGACTGCAGAAAGCTGTGGTGTGACGAAAAGCGGCATCTTAAAGTACAGATAGGCCAACTTTCATAGTTAGGGTTTTTGGGTACTGTTGGGAAAGGCCCACGATTTTGTAAAGGTGAGACCTCCGGGCCTCCTATATAAGCATGTATTTTGTATTGTAAAAGGTTAGCCATTGAGTCATTTAGCTAGTTAAGTGTCTCTAGTGTCTCAGTATTGTAAGAGTTGAGCTCTGGTCCTGTTATTCCATCTGTATTATCTTACTGTAACCAGTAGCCGGCTCCTTGAGCATGTATGTAACAATCCGCAAGGATTGAGAGAGAGAGAGAGAGGAAGAGTATATTGTAAGAGAAGGAAATATAAGAGAAGAGATCTAAGAGAGAAGGGCTCCCGGCTGTGTGTGCGGAGTTTCCCAGAAGATCTCGAGCTACATATTAGGTTGTAGTGGAAATGTGTTTACCCTCTCAATATATAATATAAAAACCAGTTCCCGTGGACGTAGCTTCCCCCCCGAAGGTGAACCACGTAAAATCTGTGTGTTGTGCGACTGTTTCATGTGATTGTGTTTTACTTATTTGTTATCTATCATTCATTACATGAACTTTACTATCAGTTATTGAGTGAATGTATGTTATCTTTAGTTTACAGTAGCAGGGAAGATTAACCATGAGTTGAATCTGTTAAGTCTTATGTATATGAGTTATCAGTGCTTGATGCACGACAGTTGCAGTTACAGTGTTAAGTGATTTATGCATATTAGTTCAGCAAGTTGAGCATAGTTGATTTTAAGCATATTAGACTATAGGAGTCTAAGTGAGGCTATTTTGCTTAACTATTATACTAAGAGAGGAGCCTTTGGACCGTGAGAGCCATATTGGAGTCTTACTATAGAAGATATCGCAGTATAGAAAGGTGATATTGCACTGTCGGAGGAACCGCTGTGTGAGATATCGCAGTATAATAGGGAAGTCGAGGAGATAGTTTGCGCATCGCTCTAGAGGCAGCGATGCGATAAGAGATCGCTCCCTCCCAGGGCCAGCAAGTAAGAAAGGTCACCACTGTAGAGAGATCCCTCTGGCTAAGAAGAGTCACGAGACCCCAGGATGCTACAGAACCCGGTTGAGGACACTTGAGTCTTCAGCCAACCCATCCAAGATCACTTCGGGTGAGACTTCGACCGTTCTGTGGTCTGTCGCCAAAAGGGCCAGTGAGCTAAGGGTTTTGTTGGTACATAACAAGTAAACTCGGGTCTACCCCACCGACCCAACAAATGGTTCCGTTGCCGATTTTGAACAAACTAATGAGCTAATGTTCTTTTGGCATCCTGCGAAAGAAGAAATTAACCACTGGGTGAGTCTAAGGAGAAATAATTTGCTAAAAAAGAAAACAAGATTCCTAGACTGAGTACAAAGGACTGGTTACAAAAACATATCTTCACTGATATGCATACGATATTTTTTGCGACCTATGCAAATGATTTGTAGGAATGGTTATCAAAGTTGACTGATAAGAACATATTCAAGAAGAAAAGAAACATAGTCTGAACACTGGAGTTGATCCAGACCGTGAAGAGCGTTGATAATCCCATTTCGTGGGAAGTAGACTTCTGGCTTGCAAGTTTGCTAGAAGGCTTCATTACAGAGTTCACAGTCGATCAAAGAAAGAGTTTCAGCGAAGCAGAGAGGTACTTCTTCAAACGATATCGCGATAAATACCTAAGCTCATTAAACTTGTCCATTAAGATGTTATTACATGAAAAAGGAGTAATGGATATAGTCTCAGATGAATAAGTTAAGTCAGTGTAATGTCACAAGAGTTTGAGAGTGATTTTGATGAAATTGGATGTACATGTAGTGGTAAGAAATATAAAGTAGATTTCAGATCTTCTCTCTTTGAAAACAGTTCAGACAACACTAAAGAATAGAACCACAGTAATATAGAGAGAATAGTAGGGGGTATTCCTTACCACCCTTATACCCCACAGAAAACAACCGGGACTCATAATAATCCCGTAGGAACTCCATCTAGTAGTTCACATATAGTACACACTACCGCTACATCACCTACACCTACACCGTCGAGTGGTAGTACTACAGCAAACCAGAATCCACCACGTAGAAAAAGAATGGGGGATGACATGAAGTTACCTACCTTCAAGGGTACAAGGGCAGAAGACCCGGAACAACATTGGTTCTTATGTGAAGCCGTATAGACCATTAAAGGGATCCAGGATTATAATATTAAACTTTTCTAGTTGGTCACTACACTTAGAGACAGAGCCTTGACATGGTATATGAAGTATACAACATCACTGGCCAGAACACTCGTACAGGTCAAGACCGCAATGATTAAAGAATTTAAGAAACCTAATTCTGAGTCACAGTGTATCACAGAGCTTAAAGACATCAAACAACTACCTACAGAGTCAGTATGGGACTTTGATCAGAAATTCAAAGCCCTTATAAACCAAGTTAGCTTTGAGTTTGCGCCGGAGCAGCATAAAGAATGGTTCATCGCAGCACTGCTCCCGCACATCAGACTTCCATTAATGCAACATAGACTCCATATGCAGGATGAAGTGTTGGAGATGGAAATGAAACTAGAGGCTTCACCTCTAGCTGAGACTAGTACAGGTATGACAAACCTACATAACCAGTTAGCCAATCTCACATTACAGCTAGATGAGATTAAGAAAGGGAAAGAAGTTGCACAAGAACTATGGTGTATAAAGTGTAAAGGACAGGGCCATACTAAAGATAACTGTCCAGTATTTGTTGAATATTTTGCAAGTGGGGCTCCAAACCCCTTAATACAGACCCAAGGGCCGTGGTGTGAACTCTGCAAAAAAAAGAGGGCATAAACCACAAGAATGCCCTTTACTTCAGAAGTATGTACAAACCCCTAAGAACTTATATTGTAACTTCTGCAAGTTAGTAGGTCATGATGAACATAATTTCTGAGCTTATGATCTCATGATAGAGAGAAGCCATGACTTGTACAGAGTCCAGTCAGAGACACCAGGTCCAGCAGCAGGACTATAGCATGAACCGGCTCGTGATGGCTGTGGAGGAGGATTCATAGGACGAGGCCATGGAGGAGGCTTTGGCCATGATGGAGGCTTTGGCGGTGGCCGTGGACCTATTAAGTGTTACAATTGTGGAATTATAGGACATTATGCTAGGGACTGTCAGAACCCTAGTATGGCATGTAAGTATTGCAAGTCCTATGAGCATATTATAGAAGAGTGTCCGATCTTGATAGCCAAGATTAGGGACCCTAAGCCAGAAGTAAACCAGAGCATTTATCTTATTGTTGCTAAGCAGAAAGAACCAGAACCCAGAGTCAATATAGTGACTCGCAGCGGTGCTTCTACTAGTAGAACATCACAGGATGACGCAAAGAACACAGGTCCAGAGTGGGTGCGCAAAGCAACTAATAAATCAACACCACTTGACCTACAAAAGAACAAAGAAATGTTTCAGCAAGCAAAAACTTTCTTTACTGAACCTACAGCATCAGGATCGCAGGTACTGCCTTGTAGGGGCGTACGGCAGCAAACACCTTGTGGCGTTAGTCCTATGCAGATATCGCAGGCTACCACATCGGGAAGGTGCGAAGAGGATGAGTCGACAGGAAGTGTACAATCCTTCCTGTGGAGTTACTTGAAACTCGTTAGAAATGAGAAATCTATCGGAGAGCTTCAGCGCATCATAGATCAGTGTCAGCCATCTTCTTCCGTGAACAATGCACAGCGTGCTGTTCATAATATTATGGGACATACAAGAACAGGAAGAGAGATGAGACTCACAGCACAAGTTGGAGAATTTGAAATGGATGAGGTAATCCTAGATTTAGGATCAGAAGTTAATTTTCTGACTAAGCAGACATGGGAACAGATGGGTAGCCCTAAGTTAGCCAGATCGCCTATCCATCTGCGCTTATCCAATCAGCAGCGGGTATCACCACTGGGTCGATTACCGCAGGTACCAGTTGATATTGATGGAGTTCACAGCTTTGCAGACTTTGAAGTTATAGAGATCATTGGTGATAGTAGACCATACCCAACTTTACTAGGTATTGATTGGGCAATCGATAACATGGCTGTTATTGACTTAAAGAAAAGACAAATGACCTTTGAGGATAATTAGATCTGGGTCATCGCAGCATTGGATCCTTTCCAAGGTCCTCGCTACATTGAACCTATCAGGGCAGAGGAGGAGGTGTGCAACATGGAAATCCTTTATCAGATGACTGCTAATCAGAGTGATTACATCAATCCGACTGCATAAGGGAACATTAGTTGGCAATGCGACAGCTCATGCACATCAGATTCGGAGGTTGGTTTAGAGAAATGGCAGAACAAACTTTACGAAGTCTCAGCTCGCAGATGTGCGTTTATGACTAAGTCACTGCGATGGATCGGCACAGAGATTATTGACATTCCGTCATTTTATGGCTTAGCAGATGTCAATGAATTTTTATAGTAGTTTGAGCAGGAAATTACTCAGGAGCAGAGGATGACAACTATTGACCTTGCAGTAAAAGCCACACCTGCAAGATGGTGGCATGCACATAAAGAACATATCGCATCATGGGATGACTTTAAGAGATTGATGGCAATCAGGTTCTCTAATGACAAGGAGCCCTTACAGCAGAAATACACAGGAGAAAGTGACCCCAGGTCACGTATTCAGATTTGTGAACAGAGTTGGTCGACAATTCCAGAGGATGAATGGGTTCACCTATTCATTCACACTTTAGACACAGTGCCAAGGAATTGGTACACGGAGACAGAATTGCACAGAGGAACCATCACATGGCCACTTATGATCGACATCTTTCTACTCACTTTCACTTTTGAATCTGAGTATCCAAGCATTGATCAGGCCCTAGGTGTTATAAAAACTAAGATATTCGATGACTGTACCCAATCAGTGTCTGCTCAATCTGATTGGGCTATCCAGTTAAAACATGCGGTAGAGTGCTACAACTTCGCAGCAGAGCCAGATGATGAGGATGAGAACCCTCGCAGCATCAACATTCCAGAGTCAGAAGGGACTCGCAATGTTGATGGACCAAAACTCAAGATTCCAGCTATCACAGACCCTATCAAGATTAAAAAGATCAATATTGGCACAGCAACAGAACCAAAGTTTTCCTCTATTGGAGACTATTGGGATGATGAAATAGTAGGACACATTGCAGATCTTTTACATGACTATCAGGACTTATTTCCCACTAAGTTCACAGAGATGAAGGGAATAGTAGGAGATCTGGGAGTAATGCAGATCCCATTGAAAGAGGATGCTAGGCCAGTTAAGCAGCGTCCATACAGATTGAATCCTCGCTACAAATAAAAAGTTAAGGATGAGATCGATAAGATGCTAGTAGCAGGCATCATTGAGCCAATAGAAGAAAGCGAATGGGTTAGTCCCATGGTTGTGCAAGAAAATAAAACTAAAGGAGACATCAGGATTTGTGTCGATTTGCGTAAACTCAACGATGTAGCGCTTCATGATCCATTTTCGACACCCTTTACTGATGAATTTTTAGACAATGTGGGAGGATAGGAGGTCTACTCCTACACTGATGGATTTTTAGGCTATCACTAGATCAGAATCCATCCAGAGGATCAACATAAGACCACCTTTGCGACAGAATGGGGCTCATTCCAGTATACGGTAATGCCCTTTGGTCTTAAAAATGCACCAGCTATCTTTTCTAGAGTAGTAGTTGCTGTATTCAAGGAATACATCCATAAATTCTTAGAAGTCTATTTTGATGATTGGACTGTATTTGGATTAATTGACAAGCATATAGGAGATCTAAGGCTCATGTTAGAGAAATGCAGGCAATATCAGATTTCTCTTAACTTGAAGAAATGTATATTATGTGCACCATTTGGTATTTTTTTGGGTCATATCGTTTGCAGACAAGGATTGATGGTAGATCCTGCAAATATTTCCATCATTGTTAATCTTCCAGCACCCAACTCAGTTAAGCAATTGAGGACAGTGCTCGGTCATACCTGTTATACACCTGAATGGCACCTCTTCGTCCGAGTGCTGATATCCCTCAGGTTGGCACACAAAAGGACACTTATGGATAGAGGTTTGCCCAAAACACTATAGCTTGGCTTATGATGAAATACATTCCTTATATACCCAACTAGTTACTTTGCTATTTTACTATGTTGAGTTGTATTCGCGACTCTTCTTTTATACAACTCGCGAGTCATTCATGAGTCCTGGTTAATGCAATTCGTGAATCTATGTATTCGCGGGTTGCCTTTATGATAAGTCACGAATCATTTGCGGGTTGCTCTACTACATACCCACGAATGTGTTTCTTAACATTTAAACATAAAACACGCGCTAATTGGAGATTAGTTAACTCATTTAACTTAATTTCCTTAACTGCTACAACTTCCCCAACCTTCGAGAACTGCCTTATTTCACCCATATAAATACAGGCCTTGGGGAGGGTGTTGGTGAGCTACACTTGGAGAGCAAAGTTATGCTGGTGGAGTTTATACAGAAGTCTTTGGAGCAGTGGAACTCAGAATCCTTTAGTTGCAGAGGAGTCCTTGTCTCAGGTGTTGTGTAATCTGAAATTCTTCATTATTGATAATAAAGAGAATCCTTCTTCCATATGTGTTTCATGTATCTTGGTTTGATAAATGTTTATGTTTCTGCATCTTATATGTGATTTATCTAACCTGCTTATATATATATGAATCATCTTGTATCTAAAAGATTGTCTCTTGACGGGTGAAAGAAGAGCAACCTTGAAGACTTTGGAGGTGAAGCAGAGTGGAAGAGGACTAGCAAGGATCGACCTTCAGTAATCGAGTAAGTCTTTCTAATCCTCCTATTTCCTTTACTGCACTTTAGAGTCAATTGTCTGCAAGTTGATTGAGTATGTTGGTAACCCCAGACCTATGGTTATTAGGTGTTTAATCCTGTACAACAATATCGGGTACTATAGAAAATTCATCAAGGGCTATGCAAAGATCACGACACCTATGAAAAAGCTGTTAAAGAAAGACGTGAAATTCCTATGGAATGAGGAATGCCAGCAAAGCTTAGACACACTTAAAGAGAAGATGGTTATAGCACCCATCTTAGTATTCCCAGATTGGACCAAGCCATTTCATGTCCATGTGGATGCATCTGGCATCGCACTGGGCATTGTTTTAACACAGCCAGGAGAAGGAGGTATCGATCACCCTATCACGTACTCAAGCAGAAAGCTATCTACATCAAAAAAGAACTACACCACTACAGAAAGAGAAGGATTAGCTATGGTGTATGCTCTACAGAATTTCAGGCACTACCTGTTGGGTGCCCCATTCAAGATGTTTACTGACCATTTTGCTTTAAAGTATTTGGTCAATAAGCCAGTGTTAGGGGGAAGGATCTGCAGATGGTTACTCTTATTTCAGGAGTATGATTTTGAAATCATTGTAAAACCAGGAAGATTAAATGTCGGACCTGATCATCTATCGCGAATAGATTCAGGAGAAGAACCAAGTAATTTAGAGGATAATTTGCCAGATGCGCAATTATTTTCTATCCAGATCGCAGATGAGTACTATGAGGATATTATTCACTTTCTCACTACAGGGTGGGCACTAGTTGACTTTACTAAGCAGCAAAAGAAACAGTTAGTTGTGAAAGTAGCAGACTTCACTTTGATTGCAGGACATCTATATAAGTTAGGTCCAGATGAAGTCCTGCGCAGATGCGTGATGCCACATGAGAAAAAGGCCATTATCAGAGAAGCACACTCAGGTACTGCAGGAGGTCATTTTGCAGGAAATCCGACTGCTCAGAAAATCTTGACTGCAGGGTTATGGTGGCCTAGTTTGCACAAAGACACTAAGGAGTTTTGCAGATGTTGCGATATCTACCAGAGGGTAGGAAAACCTTCGCGGAGAGATGAAATGTCACTGCGACCACAAATTATGCTGCGGGCATTTGACAAGTGGGCTATAGACTTTGTGGGTCCTATCAACCCACCAAGGAAACGAACTGGTGCGAGATACATCATCACAGGAACAGAATACCTCACTAGGTGGGAAGAGGCTAAAGCAGTAAGGAATTGTGATGCTGCTACAGCTGCACAGTTCATTTTTGAGAACATCATAAGTAGATTTGGATGTCCAGTAGTTTTGATGAGTGATCAAGGAACACACTTTCTGAACTGCACTATTGAGGCCTTGATGGAGGAATTCCAGATCCACACTGAGTGAAATGTTTAAGAATACTGGAAGATACAAATTTATATTTTCTTTGGGATACGAGTTCTAATCCAGATAGGGAGAAGTTCTCGTGATACCAAGGATTTGAATCCTTATGGTGAAGAAATGGATGGCAGGTCTTGCAAGCGACGAGAGCGAGAACATGACAATAAGGGAAGGAAAGGTAAGAGAGACCTACAAACTAAGTTTACGGAATATTCCAGCATTAGTCAATCTATGCTTGAAACGACACAAGAGTGTGTCGAAGCTATGAACAACGAAGTCGCAGCACTTCGAGAGAGATTCACAAGGACTTCGCAGGAAGCCAAGGAGAAGCTACAGCAGGAGAAGTCAGTTGTTAGTGGCTCAGGGACAAGCCACAAGTAAGTGTTAGGGGACTGTTGGAGCAGGGTCCTGCAGCTACAGGAAAAGCTGCTACATCGGGACAGGGAAGTCAAATAAGACAGTACCTGAGCGGTCGAGAAGAGAGAGCTCAACCATTGCATTCAAGGCAGCAGCGAAGACAGGAGGGCTCAGCTACCCTCATAAAGGAAAAGGATCAACGGGCCGAGGTATTGAAGACGAAGGACAGAATGGGAGCAACTGAGGAAGCGACGCCCATACCCACGATCAGCGCCGGGAAGCATGGAAGACTGCAGAAAGCTGTGGTGTGACGAAAAGCGGCAGCTCAAAGTACAGATAGGCCGACTTTCATAGTTAGGGTTTTTGGGTTACTGTTGGGAAAGGCCCACAGTTTTGTAAAGGTGAGACCTCCGGGCCGCCTATATAAGCATGTATTTTGTATTGTAAAAAGTTAGCCATTGAGTCATTTAGCTACTTAAGTGTCTCTAGTGTCTCAGTATTGTAAGAGTTGAGCTCTGGTCCTATTATTCCATCTGTATTATCTTACTGTAACCAGTAGCCGGCTCCTTGAGCATGTATGTAACAATCCACAGGGATTGAGAGAGAGAGAGAGAGAGGAAGAGTATATTGTAAGAGAAGGCAATATAAGAGAAGAGATCTATGAGAGAAGGGCTCCCGACTGTGTGTGCGGAGTTTCCCAGAAGATCTCGAGCTGCATATTAGGTTGCAACGGAACTGTGTTAACCCTCTCAAGATATAATATAAAAACTAGTTCCCGTGGACGTAGCTTCCCCCCCGGAGGTGAACCATGTAAAATCTGTGTGTTATGCGACTATTTCATGTGATTATGGTTTACTTATTTGTTATCTGTCATTCATTACATGAACTTTACTATCATTTATTGAGTGAATGTATGCTATCTTTAGTTTACAGTAGCAGGGAAGATTAACCGCGAGTTGAATTTGTTAAGTCTTCTGTATATGAGTTATCAGTGCTTGATGCACGACAGTTGCAGTTACAGTGTTAAGTGATTTATGCATATTAGTTCAGCTAGTTGAGCATAGTTGATGTTAAGCATATTAGACTATAGGAGTCTAAGTGAGGCTATTTATCTTAACTATTATACTAAGAGAGGAGCCTTTGGACCGTGAGAGCCATATTGGAGTCTTACTATAGAAGATATCGTAGTATAGAAAGGCGATATCGCACTGTTAGAGGAACCGCGATGTGAGATATCGCAGTATAATAGGGAAACCGAGGAGATAGTTTGCGCATCGCTCTAGAGGAAGCGATGCGATAAGAGATCGCTCCCTCCTAGGGCCAGCGAGTAAGAAAGGTCACCACTGCAGAGAGATCCCTCTGGCTAAGAAGAGTCGTGAGACCCCAGGATGCTACAGAACCCGGTTGAGGACACTTGAATCTTCAACCAACCCATCCAAGATCACTTCGGGTGAGACTTCATACTGTTCTACGGTCTGTCGCCGAAAGGGCCAGTGAGCTAGGGGTTTTGTTGGTACATAACAAGTAAACCTGGGTCTACCCCACCGACCCAACAACCACCCCCTCTACCTTCCAAGTCACCCGTTTTTAGTGGTCTAAAGCAATCACAAGTGAAGTGCCTATTACTATACGAGATTCACCCTCTGTCTTATCCTAGAATACCCCAAAGGGTGATGACTGGGTAGAGGAGGAAGGGCTAGGTAAGGAGTTAATTTCCAATTCTTATTAAAAACTGAAATTTAACCTACAGTAATTCATTCAAGCCTTAAAACAGATTCATTATATCAATAACCAGTTAAATCTATGATTGATTTACACAGATTGTATGCAGATGAAAACAAATTGCTGGACAGAGGCGGCTGAGCCGCACTGGCAGTCCAAACAACTTAAAAGACCGAATCTGAGAGATAGATCACCCTTTTCGGGGCAAATGTAGCGAGGGGGTCGCTCAGAAACTGAAAACAGGAGTGATCTGCTTCTTGAAAGGGAATTCGTACCTTTTGGGGTTGAATGAGCAACCTGATCGCCCGTTTCAACTCAATAAAAGCGACCCGGCTTGAAAACTTGAATTTTTTTTAACTTGAGCTGGGAACGGCTGATAGTAACTTGTACTGTGGCCAAATAGGCTCAGTTTGGCCTTAAGGATGCTTAGTTGTGAACGTAAATACAGAAAAACAAATATCTAAACTACATTTAACAAAAACTGAAACTAGGTTAAGAAAGCAGAAATAAAAACTGAAACTTGAAAAAACAATCCAAGGATCCTATGGGATCGACCTGGTATGGTCGCCAAATCTGTAGTAGAGATTTCTCCCTAGCTATAGGCAGGAACAACTACCTTCCGTCTATAGGACGGAAGGGTAGGGTTACTTTATGTGGAAGAAAACCTACATAGAAATGTTAGCTTTGAGCCATGGAAACCCTACAGGAAATGGTTAGAAAACAAGAGATGGCTACAAGAAATCAATAGGAGAACCTGCAGCAAACCATTAGCAAATAAACTTGCAAACAAAATAAGTTAGAAAACTAAAATAACAATGAAAGAAACATGGTTATACCTTCAGTCTTGGTGGAAATGGGCCACCATTCCCTAGCTTTGGAAGCACCTCTCTCTATGGGATGGAGTCTTGTCTTGTGGAGCAATTGAGGAGAGGGGCTGCATGACTTGAGAGGAAAAGGGTCTCAAGGCACTCACACGGGCAGTATAATGATAGGGAGAGAAGGAATTTTTTGAGAGTGACCCCCACCCCTCTATTTATAGTTTTTTCTAGAGATTAAGGGTTTTAAGCCCTTGGTTAGGGCTTTAGCCCCTTTTTGGGGCTTTAAGCCCCTTTCACCCAATTCTAAGCTCCTTTGGGGATTTTAAGCTCCTTTGAAGGGTTTTAGCCCCTTTTTGGGGGTTTTATCCCCTATGAGATATATTTTGGCTCTTTTTAGAGGTTTTTAAGCCCTTTTTCATGTTTTTGAGCCTTTGCAAGGGTGTGGGGGTCAAATGAGGATAGTGCAATAGATGTATTTGGGTGGTGTAGGTCACGTAGAGATCATTGACGGATTTTTTGGGTTAACAAGAATACCCAACAAATTGGCACTATTGGATTTGGGGTTGCAAAGCCTTCCTCTTTTCAGTTAGAATTCTAGCCCAAGCCTTTGAGCCAAAAATCTGGAAATGGGTCACATCTGGCTTGTGCCCACTCCAAGCTTCAAAAGGATTAATATCATCAAGTTGCTTATGAGGCACCCTGTTTTGGATGTAGGATGCATAGTTTATAGCCTCGGCCCAAAAATTTGGTGGAAAATTCTTAGCCTCCATCATGAAAGTTGCCATCTCTTTCAGTGATCTATTCTTTCTCTCAGCAACACCATTTTGCTGTGGTGTGTAAGGGATCGAATGCTGCACCTGGATACCTGCATATTTGCAATACTAAATGAACTCAGACTTGACATATTCACCACCATTGTCATATCTGAGGATCTTGAATCTCTACCCAGATTGGTTCTCAACCAAGGCTCGAAAGACCTTCAAGAGGTCAAAAAATTCATAATTGTGCTTTAGGAAATAGACCCAACAGAACTTGGAAAATTCATCTATGAAGGTGAGTGCATATTTGGCTTGGCTCATGGAAATATGAGGGAATGGTCCAGCAATGTCACTATGGATCAACTCAAGAGGTGCAGAGGTTCTCTCATGACTAGCTCTCTCATACTTGTGATGTGGGTGTGGATACAACCTTGACAGACTCCCTTAGAAAACTTGATCTTTGGTAACCCTATGACCATATATTTTTCACTCAAGTTAGAAAGATACTTATAGTTCAAATGGCCAAATATTTCATGCCAAATATTGCTTGCTTCATTAGCATGAATCATAAGAGCAAAGGGGTTTGATTAGGGTAGAAAATGGGAAAACTTGTATACCTTCGAAGTGTGATCAACAACACCTTTTTCTATGACTTTACCATTCGAAATCTTAGTGATTTCAACATCATTAGGGGATAAGATGACCTTATTTGGAGACCCAGTGTGATTCATCCGATACACTAACAATAAATTATAGGAAAGACCTGAAACATACAACACATTATTGAAATTACCATGGTCAAGATCAATCCTACCCTTCCCCAAACTGTCAGTGAGAGAGTCATCTCCCAAAACAATTGGTGTACCCTTCAACATTTCAAGAGAGGATAATGTCTCCCTTGTTGAAACCATATGTCTAGAAGCTCCATAATCAATGATGAAGTTAGGTGAGCTTGATGTGCTAGCAACCAAGGCATGTACTCTCTCGCTGTCTTCTAAATTTGATCCTCCTTCCCTCTTCTTTGATCAATCAGGAAGGGAGATGTTATTCTTCTCCAGGAGTTGGGTCAAAATGTCAATTTGCTTCTTCATACAATATCTCTCACGATAATATCCCTTACTCCATTATGCGCACTTGCTCATTTCTCCTTTATTCTTCTTCTTCTGGGAGTTCTTCTTGGAGCCTTGGGGCTCCTCTTGAGACTTTGACTTATCTCTCTTTTCCTCATGTGTATTTTTAGCTTTTTTCTTGCCTTTTGAATCCACCCTTGAATCTCCAACAACCAAATCTTGGTCTTTGGAAGGTTTGATGGTTCCCATCATCACCAATTTATCTTGTTCCTGGGTGAGGGATTCCATGAACTCTGCAAGCTTAGGGATATTGATCTAGGCTCGTGCTGTCAACTTGGTGGAATGGAAGGTCGAAACAAACACTGAGTAGTCAGGACCAAGATTAGAGAGTATGGACAAGACTAGTTTCTCTTCCTTGTTTTCGATCCCACACTATTTTAGCTGCAATACGAGGGCCTTAAACTTGGAAAAGTAGAGTTGCAATGATTAGAAGTTACTGGAACTCAATGAGATCAGCTCATTCTCGATTTGATTTCCTCTCATCTCATACATATTTCCAAAAATCTCTACAATCTTCTCCCAAACCTCGTTAGGTGATTTCAATCCAACAAGATGAAAGAGGAGGTCTCTTGAAATGCTCAGACATAAAAGACCATAGGCCTCATCCCTCCTATTGTGACATTTTATTTTCTCTGCAACTACATTGGGCTCTAACTCAGTTTCCATGGTAACCCTATAGATACCTTTCACTCTCAACAATATCTCCATCTCAGCTTTCCACTCAAATAAATTGAATGGAGTCAAGATGATCTTCTGAGATTGGTCCATAGCTCAATAACTATGCCCTCCAGTCAGCAGAATGCACTCCCAGTCAAGATGTAGAACCTGAAATAGCAATATGGAAGGAGATAAATCAATATACAAAGGCTTTGATACCATGTGGAAATTGAACCCAAGTGATAGAACAATAACACTCACAAAATTGCTAATCAAACATGTAAAATTCACACCAAAGGAGACTGAAATTGGAGCATAACACTAATCTGTATTGAGTAAGTGTACAATAGCCAACCTTATGAAATAATAGGCTTCCCAAATATATAATTGCATGATTGGTTTGAAAGCATAAGAATTCTATTCGAATTGGTCAAAAAGCAGGCTTACCAAAACTAGTCAAATCCCCCATAGGTGCATAAAGCAGTTTCCAAATCTATGAAGATTCTCATGAATTTGCTAAAGAAAGTGGGAAAGATAAAGAGTGATGGAAAGACAACTCATTCATTCTTTTAATTGGAGAAAAAGAGGGAGGATAATGTGGGAAAAAAACAAGCATGTTACACCTAGACTAGCTTTTCCTTTTGCCTTAAAATTGTTGTAAAGAAAGGAAGCTTTCAGAAAAACCAGAACTATGCTTTAGTAACCAGGAATAAAAGAAGACTTGCTAAAATTGGTTTCCAAGATGTTTCCCAAGTGCTCCATGACCCAGTTTTAGCATGTGTTTACTTCTAGGACATGTGGAAGACAACTAACATAGAATGGAATCTAGAAATCTAGGTAATAAGACAAAAATGATTAATTAATGTCAAATGTAGGTAACTATGGGTTGATTATTCTAACACCACTTCCCACCTTCCACTTTTCGCAGCAAACTTCAGGTTGTGGAAAACCCAAATTTCCTTATGGTCTATTGTTCACCTTCCTCTTTCTGCCTTCCACGTCAGATTCTGGGGTGTGGAAAACACATTTTTACCTTGTCTCTTTTCTGTTTTTCCTCTTTCCGCCTTCCATAGGCAGAGTCTGGGATGCAGGAATTTTGGGATGTTCCTCACCACCTCCTTGTTTTTTACCTTTGGTATGAGATGGACCTCGTTCATCTTTCTTTTTATATTGATAGAGATCCTCTACCATCATTTGCATTCTCATAAAATATTTCAGAGATTCCCCTTCAGATGGGATAGAAGAAATTACTTCTTTTACTTTTGGTGAAGAAATTTTCCCTCTTCTTGAACCAATCTATGGATCAAACTCTTTAATTTTTCCTTCAACACGTTGTATCTTATATATTTTTAACATAAAATCACAATGCAATGGTTATTAGGCTCTGATACCAAACTTGATTTGAAATTTCATGAACTTTTTAACCAAAAAATGCATGTGAAATTTATTGTTAAATAATCTTAAACATACTTTTAAAACTGAAATTTAAATGCTTAAACATCCACAAATAAGCAAATAAACAGGAAAAAACCAAGAAAATGATAGACAAGAATTGATAACAGAGTTCACCCCTCCCGGGTTATTTCTCCGGGCCTCTTCCAATGGGAAGGACGATCTTATTAAGTCTTCAAAGTTTACAATAATGAGTTTTCGAAACCACTTCTATTTCCTGCTAGTCACCAACAAAAACATACAACACGACTACAATCCTATCGAAATTTCGAGAAAAATGAGTATAAACTCAACTATCTTTTCTTGAGGCCTCCTTTGACATGCAAATTAAGAAAACTCTACATGCATAAAGGACAAAATAGTACAAACTCTACAGATTCCACCATGGGATCTATTCCCATTAATGGATGTATGGTGTCAATATTCGTGCATGTACTCTACCTCAGGATTCATGCCCACTCTAAGTTATGTGGTGTCGGCTCTGTTTAATGTACCTTCTATAACCCTTGAGCGTGGTTTACGTAGACAAAAAATGGTGGTTTTGAATGTGCATTTTGGAGGGACACACACCCATTCCCCCCCCCCCCCCCGCCACCCCCCAAACCCTCCTGCAAACTCTTAATGAATTTTTTTTTTGGCTTAACCAATGAATGGGTCATAGACCAATGGTTAGTATGTTAGTGCTACGGGGAAGAGGTCTCGGGGTCAAACCTGTGGGTAATATAACATATGGTAATAGTGGCATAGTTTGGCAATATATTATATGGTGTGTGGAAATGAGATATGGTTTGTGGCATTGACAAATGACTTGGAATTTGAATGTGGTTCCACAGATACTCTACACTCTTGGTGTATGGACATAACTATGGTCTCAGTGTTTACCACGGGGTCAAGGGATATGCCCTCGACCCTGCCCCTTTTCCAAAACTTCAACTTGTTCAAACTTAAATACAAGTTGGCCACTATACCTTACAAGGAACAAATGCACAGAAGTTTGCTAGGAAGTCTTTGTGAAGTATTAGGGATAGATGGAGGTCTTGGTTTCGAATCCCATAGACTTGACATTTTTTTCCAAACCATGTATTAACCATTTTTTTTGCATATTGACCATTCTTTTTTCCATTTTTGCACATTTTTGTTGCAATTTCAAACCTTAATAACTTCTGCATCCAGAGGCCATTTCATGCAAAACGAGCATTGACATAAAGATGTCGACGAGATATTTACCCTAGTAAGATTTATTTTTCTATTTGAACACTTATTTGATGATCAAAAATGAAATATCCTCTTGGATCACCAATGTATTATCATAATCCACGGTGCACTACTACATTTGGGTGCAAAATTTGACATTGATAATAAATGGCTATGATGTTGAAAATTATTATAAACTATCAAGAAATACTCCTCCTTTTTACTTAACCTTGATGGATATCGATATTCCGATGTCCTCCTAATATTGACAAGTAAAGAAACATTTTACCCATTTTATTATCATTTGTCTTTTATAATTTTTCCTTTTTATAATGTTTTTGCACAAAACAAAAAAATCATATCATAATAAATATATAATGTAATATGTGAAATTAAATAGTTGTATTTCATGAGATCAAAAAAATTTGAAGCATAGGAATCATTATGTCCCCATTACATTTCCTCAAGCTTGAGAAACTACACATCCCCAAATTGTATTCCAATATTCATAGATTACCATTTGATTAGTTTCATCTATTCGTGACGTACATAATCTATTCAACAAAAAATATGGAAACTTAGTGTTGTAAAGGAAAGTTTCCTATGGCTAGGGTTTAAGAGGCCATCAACGTACTGGGGTTGAAAGAGAGATGCACAATGTTCAGCAAGCATATAACAGCAAGTTTCAGAGATAAGAAATCTCCACACCTGATTAACTGAAGGCTGGTCCAAGCTTTCTCTTCAATCCTCTTCTTGCTCCTCTCGCTCCAAGAGACCTGCAAAATAAGTTATACCTTCCTCAAACCATTATGACCACATATAATACAATGATAATCAAATGAATATGAAACAATGATCTGAATAACATTATAATATGATCATAAACAGAGATTCAATCACACATTGAACAATGATTTGGGAAGAAGAAGGACATCACATCTTTATTAATCTTGAAAACAAGTACAAGTATACCTTCTCTTCAAGTTGGCACCTCACGAAACCTTGATCTGGATCTGCTGCTTCTCTTCTGCAAAGAACTCAGCCTCCAAGCTCTGCAACACAAGGGAAGACCTCCAGGGAAAAGGTGTAGGCAAAGAGAGTCCCGATTCCTCCAGCATAACAATGCATAAAATCCAAGTCCCCTTTCATGGACCTCCCTACCTCTATTTATATGATGAAGAAGAGTTAGGGGCGAAGCCAAAGTGGTTACAACTGAAGGAGTCAGTTGCATAACTACCCAAACTAACTCAAAAAGGTGTGTTTTTATGTTTTAATGTTAAGAAACAGATGCGCAGGTCTATAGGAGGGAAACCCGCGCATGATACGCAAGAGAAACCTGCGAATATATGCATGCGCGACTTGAAAAACACAAGAGTCGCGAGTGATGCGTGGGTTGCACATAAGGAGAGTCGCGCATACACAAAAAAACGCATTTTTAAGGTATTTCTGGGCATTTTCAGACTTTGGTGTCTTCTAGAAAGTTTTAGCTAACTGAAATACCTTTCCAATGGTGCAAAAATGAGTTCAAACGAAGTTACAAAAATCAAGATATGGGTCCTCCAAGATAGGTGTTTTTTCAGTGACTTTCATGAAGTGCCGACATGCGACGAAATCATGGGAAAGTGGTCACAGGAAGAGATGTGTCATTTTGAGCTATAACAGATGCCCCCTAATGTGTGAGGTTAGAGGGGAAGATGATAGACGAAATACATTATAAAGGAAACAGCTGAGTATGGAGAGAGCAGAGAAACCAAGATCGAAAGGCTCGAGTGAAGGTACCTGTAAGAGAGATAAATGTCAGAAAAACTGATCTCCGGAACATACACGTCCATGTAC